>WSFP011504987.1:0-13537 GCA_009831015.1 Picea engelmannii | reverse complement strand
TGCACCGCGGATTAGCTTCAACATAATTGGCTTACATAGGGAGCTCCTCTAGCGTAGCAAGAATACACTTGTCCACATCAAAATACAAACAACCATCACTCATAGAAGATGGATAATTCACTAGCACTTCCTCCTTGTCACTTCATCCTCCTCCATCGTTAGCCTCACAAGAGCCTGCGATAGGGAGCCTTTGAATCCCTGCAACTCATGAGCTAAAGCAGCATTATCGAATCCGAGCTACTCATTATCCTTTCTTCTTTCAATTTCCTTCACCAACATCAAATCATGAACCCTCGGCCTGTCATTCTCATAGACAAGTGCATTGAGCTTCTGTTGAAGGCCACTATTGTTCGCGGCACTTCTATTTTCTTGAGTTGGTACCATATTATGTAGACATAATTCTAGATGGCCCACATGGGCAAGTGCATGATTATATCCACATATACTTCGTTGATACAATACAGAACTAGACTCCAATCGCCTGCAACACACAATTATAGTGCACCTTCCACGCTCAAAGGGAGAAATCTTCCAGAAAATGAATTTGAGCAAGGTGGCATTGAGCAAGGTAGCATTTGATTCATGGGCAGGCAATCCACTAACCATAGAGGATATTCTAAAGGTGAAATCTCAAGTGTTTCTCACTTCCACACAGGTATGGACAACAACAAAAGTGTTTAACACGTGATTGGAGACATCGAGGGACATTTCCATCCCAGAATTTCGAAACCCATGTCAAGCACATTCTGGCCTCCATAATATACATGTGATCGCATGAAGAATGGGTCCCTCGAATTTGTCTTAGCTAGAGAAGTGAAATGAGGATATATTGCCTCTCTATTTCCATCAGTGGCTAATACGACCCAACAAAATATGCATTATGCCTCGTCTTTTAATTGTACCAATGCTGATAGCTTTTGGTTCTTGTTAATGTTGAGAACAACAGCTACGCATTTACCAGTCCAACAATAAAAGAACACAACATCCTCTAGCTTCATTTATTTCATGGTAGCTCACGTTATGCCACAGTGCTTTCAACACAGAAATAACTGTTCCTTCCTACACATAACACTCGACCCTCTCTCCAATGGTGGCTTGATTCTTAAAGGCAACTCGACCTCTGTTCTATGCAAGACAATGACTCCTGTTCTTCAACGGCTCCTTTACATGGATAGGGACTGCAACGTTCACTTGTGAAATGGTGATTCTCTCATAATCAGTGCACGGTTCCTCTGATAGCATGTGACTCCTACTCGAACACAATCTTTTGTTGACTCTTCCACTATTTACGGATCCTCTATTGACTACAGATTCTGATCTAAATAATGGCCACTGTATATTCTAATCACAGAGCACCAATTCCTCACAACCTCTAAGGAATTTTGCCCCTATTGAGAACCTTAGCTCTTGTGGTCTCTTCCTCTAAGCACTTCTCCTCCAGCGAATATATATGAACACCTTAACTCTCACTCTCTCACCACCATGGACAAACAGTGGCTAAACAAATTAGCACAGACACACCATAGCAATCGCCAACATAAACAATTTACTCCCTTACCTTAATTCTAGATCTACACAGGCTTTAATTCTAGATCTACACAGGCTTAACAATGCGGAAATGACATTATCATGGGCCTCTCTCATGAGAGAGTTAAGCCCGTATTAGATCTGATACCATGTAGAGAAATGAGAAAACAAAATTGGTTTGAGTATTTTATTCAATAAATAATTATACACTTATAAATACATAAAGTTCAAAATAAACACACCAACAAACACTTAAAAAATATTTGAAACACATACCAAAATTAGAATTAATTAGTTATAGAATATCTCTTCTATCCAACTAAATTTAATAACCTCTTAAAACATAAAAAAACCTCCTCACAAATTCTACCTCATAATAACCAATATAGTAACAAACCATAATTTTCTCTATTTATTTTAACTCTTAAAAAACAGAAATATTAGAAATAATAAATTTTACAAACTCCCATTATAATGCAATCTCATGAACTGTCAAGAACACAAATTAATGGAAGTAATATTACTAAGGTAAGTAAGGAATTCTTTGTAAAAATATATGGAAAAAAATAATAATTCAACCTTTTTCTTTTACACCGACAAAGAAAACAATATGAAATGATTATGCCATGGGAGGGAATAAAGGTGTCCCTACTATCAGTTCATACGAAAAGGATGTTTAATATATAACTCGCACAACCATATAAGTGTGGCTGGTGAAAGACCATAGACTTATTTCATTTATAAACTGGGGTTTATGTTAGAATTAAGGTCACATAATTGTGGCTGGTGAATGTTTACGGGTGTTTTTCATTTATAAATTTTAATTAGGGTTTATGTTAAAATTAAGATTTGAAAATAAAATATGTTTATGAGTTTTCATAAGCACAATTATTACAATTATATGATTGTGATAATAATTATTATAGTTTTTAACTTTTTAATATTACAATTGTGTAATATTAAAATTGAAATAATAATATGATTGAAATTATTTTGCAAGGGGTTTTTACTATTATGTACATAAATTTTGTTGCACACATCAGTTTTCCATTTTCTTTTAAATGGAAATCAAGTTGGAATGATTGAATCGTGGTTTTCATTTCTAGGGGATTGAACTCGTGACCTCTATGTATTTCCGCTCTCCATTTTATTGGGATTCCTAACTCCAATAACCTCTCTCATAATTTTTAACCTTGGAACTGTGTTGAATGTTTTCTTTAAGTCTACCAAGAACCAAAAGTATGTCCTTGTTGTTCCACATTTTTTTACCATGCCCCTTAAAGTGAGGCCATGGGAAATGGTGGAGTGCATTGGTCTAAATGTTGTATGGTTCCTGGCCACCTTTTTTTTTGTGAGTGATTCACAAGAGATTCAATTATGTTTTTATGACCCTTTTTGCATGGTATCAAAGAATTCTTATGTTCTTTATTGAGTATTGTTTATGTGAAGCTAGAGAGAGATCTAATAATTTTTAAGAGCCTTTTGGCATAGTGTCAAGTTATAATTATGTCTTTTTTTGTGTGTTGTCTAGGTGAAGCCATATCGTTTTGATGAGTTGTTAGGGAGTAATATCAGTGAATCTAAGTTGTTACAAATTAAGGTAATCCCCATAATGTACTTTTGTTGTGTGTTTAGTTTTCACTCCTAGTCTATCTTAGTCTATATTGCTCTTTAATCTTCTAAGTAGTTTAATTGTATTAGTGACATTATTTAATTGGTATCTGTTTCTTTCCTTTCCATGTTATATCTAGAATGAGTAAGAAATTAACTATACTATTAGCATATGGATCAAGTAGATGCTTTGTTTGCTTTCTTTGAAGAGTCCAGGCTAAGACAATTAACCTCTAACAAAAGGTGTTTATAGTCTAACAGATAATTTGGTTATGTAGAAGCTTTTCTTGTAGTTGCAATTGAATTTTGACAACATAGTCACATAGAAAGAAAGCATTTGTTGTAGGAGTTATCAACTCATTGGAGTAATTTGCAGGAATAAACACTCTTATTGGTTTTCATAGGTGTGCTAGAAATTCAATTTTCCAACCTTTTTAAGTGGTCCAAAGTGAAAAACAAGCACAATAGTATTGGCGATAAAATGAGAGAGGGGGGCTTGATTCCTCACCCAACGTTAACTGGAATAATAGTTTTTAATGTTCAATGGGTGCTTGCAGACAATCCTTGGAGAGCTAAGTCTGGAAGGGTTATTGAAGAACAAACAATGAAAAGGGGAATACATATTGTAGTTAGAATTTACAATATTTAATGTGGGAAGTCACATCACACTTGCTTTCTTTCTAGATATTGATAGATTTATATTTGAAGGAAAATATTTTTTCTTGGATAAACAATGCCATAGTCGTTACTTTCTTTTTGGATATTAAGTTTATTTATATATGAATGAAACTTAAGATTCTAGCTCATAAGTAGGACAATGAAGAAGTTGGCTTGGAACCTAGGAGGATAAACATGAGCATAGTTCCATATCCATCCAGAGGAAGGATCTTGGTCATCCAATAATACTTTATTCTAACTTTTATGTTATTTATTTTAATCCACTCAAATGTCAATGTAACTACACCTAAGAAACTTGAATGAAATCCAAATCATTGGAAAGTTGTAGTACATGTTAATGATCTGAGATGGAGGAGATGGGATCTATGTCATGCCACAAAATTGTATGTAGTTTTAATGTGCTTGAATGCAAAATGGCACACTGTTGCAAATACAACTTTTAACTAAAATATAAGTTGAAATACAATAATAAACACAAGGCTCAAAATAAGTGAAGGAAGAGGCAAAGCACAAAAGAAGATCCTAGTCCTAATTGAAACCTAAGGTTACATATCAAAACAAGGGAAGATTGTTTGAGCCTAATACTTCATATGAAGCCATTGTTGTTCTTGGGAGACAAAAATTCAACTAGAAGTTGTTAGCAAAAATATTTTCTCTCCAATGACAAGGATTTACTTACAATTAGTATACATAGGGGTTTCAAGGGTTTCAAATTGATTTTATTCTCCATGGTGCATTTAAATTTGTTAGTAGTTTGGGAAATATAAAGTTAATAACTTTAAGTTTGCAAAATATATATAAAGATTGACTAGAAGCTTCCAAAAGTGAAAAGAGGACGAAAAGGAGGTTGTTACTCCATTGTTTTGTCATATGAAACCATTCCATATAGGTTTTTAAATATTTATATGTGAAATGTTTATCATATTGAGTTGTTCAGTTTGTGGATTATGTCTTGTTTCTTATAGTTTTGGTTATTTCATGCATTTTCTAGTATGCTTCTCCCTCTTGATGTATGAACTCCTTCCCTCTTACAACATGTTTAAACTTGACTTAGCCCAATTTTTAGGTTACATGTTAAGTAGTATAGTAATTGTCCACATAAGCAAGAAAGATTGTTGGAGTAGTAATAATATTAGGAAAAATATTCATGTGCGAGACAATCAAGAGTTCCCATTTTAGATTTGAAATCTATCATTTATGCATAGAGATGACACTGTTCATTTTCCTTAACTGGTGAAAACCACTGAAGTAGATAGGTTCCTTCCGGCCCACATATGTCACATGGTAGATCCACATGGAAAGAAAACACCAATATGCATTGATGTTCTTAACAAAGTATCATCACTGCCTCTTTATATTTAATCCAACAATCCATCACTAACAACTCCTACAACTACTGGAATGTAGAAAAATTAGATGGAAACTTTGTGAAGGCCACTCAATTTTTTTTTAAATTGATCATACATGGTCGATTTCAAGTAATCATATGGAGATGAAGACATCATTATTCTCTTGGAAAAATTCTTTTTAATAAATTCTCAACAAGAGATGAAGACATCATTATTCTCTTGGAAAATCTTTTTTTAATAAATTCTCAACAAGTTTAATCTCCTTTATGGTCATATGTACATTTGAAAGAACTACACCAAGATCTCAACCATGTTCTCTTATAAGAACAAGTGACACATGACTATAGTCATTTAATTGATGTTACTTGAAATGAAAAAATGATCATTTTCATGATGTTACTTGAAACGAAAAAATGATCATTTTCATACATTATTCATGGACCCTATTCAATGTATATTCTATTGGTTATCCATGAAGCATCCAACACACTTTTCTTATCTTCAATCAACATATTGTCGTGGTTTACTTGGGCATTCCCTTGCCCAAGCTTAGGGGTATACTCATTTAAATTGTATTTCTAAATATATAATTAGATTCAACATGCTGAAAAAAAATCCTAAAATTTAAAACATTCTAATTATACAAACTTAACCACTCACATATACAGATCTAACAATTTCTCACCTAATTTCAAATAAAATTAAACAAAAATACCAAAAAATAAATAAACAAAACGACTTTAATTTCGGTTATACCACCCCTTCTCCTTTTTCGGTCCACCCCACCTAACCTTCTCCTTTTTCTGTCGACCCCAACTACCATCTTCAACTCTGCACTTAACTCACCCCCACCTACCCACTTTCGTTAATTTTCGACCTCACACGCCCATGAATATCGCTTACCGGATTAGAGAGGATTATTGTCCCTTACCCAAGCCAAACCCCCTCGCTTCTTCCTCAGGCGATCATGAGCACCTCCCCCTCGCCCCATCTTCGGCCCTGCCCGCCTGTTCTCCCATTTTTCATTGATGCCTATGTGGGGAGGATGCGTGTGTGTCTGCACTTACCTTCCCAGGGTGTTTCCCATAGACTATTTGAAGACTCAGCTTCTTCAATTGCAATCGAATTAGGAAGGGGCCGATACAGGAAATTCCAAATATACGACGTGTTTCTGAGCTTCAAAGGACGCGATGTGAGGAGAGGCTTCGCTGATCATCTCTACAACGCCCTTACCGGCGCAGGTTTCCGCGTATTAATTGACACTCACCAAATCAATAGGGGAGAGGACATCTCTGCAAGCTTACAACAAGCAATCGAGGTAAGTCACATCCAGATTCCAATATTCTCCCACAATTACGCACAATCTGCCTGGTGCCTCACAGAAGCCTGGTTTGTCGCGCTGCAAGTACTACTTCAAGGGAAGGAGGAGTCGTCGGCGATCGCCGTTACTCTATTCGACATTCTGACTCCTCAGCAAGTTCGGCATCCGGGGACCGGAACAATCTGGCAGCACAGAGGAAGGTACGGCTCAAAAGAAATTGGTGAATGGAGCGATGCCGTCTTCCAACTCTGCCGTGTATCTGGGTGGTCGCTCCAAGAAGACACGAATAGGTAGGTAAATCACTCTTCCCTGCTCTGCTGTGTTCTACTTATTTATTCGTATATATGTTTTTCTTTGAAATCTAAAGTAGACTCTCTGCAATACGAAGCAGCGCTTGTGAAGCGTGTGGTTGAAGACGTGGGTAAACAGTGTAGGAGCCGGACCGCCGGCCTTCAATTTAAGACTACTGCTCCACCATAGCCGTGCCCATCGTAAAGGAAGGATCTTTAATTGGATCCACATGGCCTTGCCCATCATGAAGGAAGGAACTTCTTCCAATTAAATCCCCATGGCTTCATGGCTATGCAGTTTCTGTAATATTCGCAGTAAGTAAATAGTAAATATGTAATTGAAGCCAAAACGTACTTGTAATTTTTCTAATTTGATTGGCAGCAATTCTGTGGTGTAAAAAACCCTTTTGGTTTTTTGGTTGATTGTTTTGACTCAGAAAGGTTTTTTTTGGCTAATTGTTTTGATTCAGAAATGTTTTTTTGCCTCATTGTTTTGATTCAGAAATGGATTGTGTTGATTCAGAAATGGTTTCAGTTTGTGGAAAAATATTTGATAATTAAAATTATACAAAATTAATTATTTAAATTTTATACAAAATTAACCATTTAAATTTATATATCCAATTTTTTTTTTAAATTTTAAATAAAATTAAATAAAAAATATCAACTAAAAAACTAAAACTTTAAATCTTAAAACAATTAAACTAACATTTTTAAAACTAGCATAGCCACATAATTGTGGTTGATGAAAGCAGAAAAACATCTTTAATTTATTAAACTTAATTTTAATATTTAAGGTTTGTAAAGAAAATTTGCTATATCTGTCAACATTTTCTTTACCTTTCGAACCATTATTCCTGCACATCACGGACTTCTATTTAATTCTATGCAAAAACAAAACAAGGTAAATCTGTATTTCATTAAATTCGTATTGCATTTCAAGCGGCAGTAATGGGCGTCCCAGAAGGTGCCATCTCCTGCTCTAGGACGATCTTTGACCTTCTCCCCTGCCTTTCCTTTGTCACCGGGGACGCTGCTAACCCCACCACGAATCATACTTTAAGTATGAAACATGATTTCGGTCGCCTCCACTATATAACAATACAGCAAAGAGAGATCTGCAAATTTATTCAAATAAGTCTATCCACTAAACTTTGCATTTCGTCAAAATCTGAAAAGAAAGATATCTACTCTCCTCGCGCTAACAGTTGAGTTACCCATCGATCCATCGTGTCTCGCACGAAATCTGAACCATTTCAGGCACAAAAACTATCTATATATATGGGTTATGCTGCATACCATGGCATTGCATTGTCCAGATTGCTTTGATATTTAGGGTGTACCTTTCAAGATGAGGACGAGCACAGTATGGAAAGCTCTAGTGTTAGCATTGGTATTTCAAGGGGCTCGCAGAAGGTGCCATCTCTGCTCTACGGTGATCTTTGACCTCCTTATGTTGTATTTTCGCCATTAAAATTTAACAAGGTAAGTCTTAAATAAACTATAAAAATACAGCAACAAAAAATTGTACCACGCTCATGTAGAAAAGGACAGGTGAGGAAATTAGGGGTAAAGAATGAAATGCACTAAACGTGGCAATCATATGGTGATAGAGTAATTTTTTAATATGATTAGGTAAATGTTAAAAAGTAAACAAGTTAAGGGATGTATTCAAAAATACAAGGAAGTTATGAAGAGTAAATCATATTGATTGATTTGGGAGGACGACTAAGAATATGTCAACATCTTCAATTGTTAGCCATTAGATTAGAATTTGAGATTAAAAGGTGATTAATTGTGCCCATTATTAATTGTCAATAGGTATACGTCTTTCTACGTAATAAATAAAATTTTGATTTAAACTTTTTCTTGTAAAATCCTAATTTTCAACAATACAATTTTAACCTGAGTGGATTACATAAATGTCGCCGCCCAAAAAAGGGAAAGTAATATGTAGTTTTATGGTCAGACGGGACACCACATCAACATGTATTGCTATATCGTATTAGCAATTTACAAAGATCTCCGTTTATGTTATTGTAAAATAATGTTTTAATAATAATGTATATGTAATTCACTTATTATCATTTTAATATATTAAAAAATATTTTTTTATTTTTTATATTTTTATTAATTAATTTTTTATATTAAATTATAAATAAAATAATAAATTATATAAAATTTATTTTAATAATAAGTTTTATTATTAAAAAAATTATATAAATTTTTTATGATGATCATCATTATAATAATGATGTAAATGTAAATGATTTATTATTATAATAAATTCTAAAATAAAATTGATATTATTATTCAAACTTAGAATTTGATGAGAGAGCAATATTATCTAAAAAAAAATAAGGGCTTATTTAAATTTGTAAAGAGCCATATACATTCTAAACATTATAAGATGGATAGTAAACTAAACATTTCATAAAGCATATCTAACAAAAGATATCCAACAATATATATATTTATGTTTAGCTCAACTAATACCAGTGGTATCGCTCTTTTATACTCATATAACAGTATTTTACAATATCTTTACAATAAAATCTTTGCAATAAAGGTTAAATTTAAAAATATTTATATACTATTGTAGAAAAATATCTTTACAATGTGTGGCCAAGGTTAAATTTAAAAGTATTTTTATACTATTGCAGCCTTGAGAATTTTGAAAAATAAGGATATACCACATAAAACATGTGTAATATGTCATTGATTAACTCATTCCAAAATTAGACATTATCTACCTCTACCCTCGACTCACAAATAGGTTTGTATTTGTTTTAAATATTTTGATGGCATCATCCATACTTACTACTAGAAGACAAAATAGTTTCCTTTCCATTAGCTGCATTTCTTTTCTTTATATGAAATTAGGTACATTGTTTATAGACCAATTATTTTAAATTTTAGGTTTGTTTGAATATAAAATAATCAATGTTTCCTTCAATCTATGCTATTTCGCTTTCTCTTACATACATGAACATTTAAATGCCCACCCCTTCTTGTGTTTGGACATGAGCTTTAAAATAACACTTTCTATTTTATTTTTAGAACTAAGAAATTAATTTAACAAAACAAAATTTGAATTAAATTTTCACCAATCGATGAATACAACATAGAGGTTCTCTTTGCTATAGCCTTCTCCACATTTTTTTCTTCACAAGATTGTCATGTTTAGGAAAGCACGCCTTAAAACAATAGAAATGCAATATTATGCATTGCACCTGTAATAACCACATATTTGTTAGGCACCAAATATTACCCAATATTTTACAATTTCTTTTGTATAACATGCATAGACAATACATGTGACCATTTGGATTACTATAAATAAATTTAATATTTTACAAGAAAAATGAATTGCAAGATTCCAATAAGAACTTATACATATTTAGTACATTTACAAGAGATTTCAAGAAGCATTCTCTCGACATAAAAACAATTTGTTCTGGGGTTGCTCTATTATACTTCTTGAAGAACTAAGGCAATTGGCACCTTTGAAGGGAATTCCACTATATACAAGAACATCTCATACAAATACACTTGGGTGAAGCTTTAACATAGTGGTCATAGTAAAAACTATCTTCGAACAACAAGTGAACGATCGGGGCAAAGTCACTTCTAGGAATACCCCTCATAGCATCAGAAATGAAGATCCTATGTTGGAGGAATTTGTTAGTGACCTAACCTCCCTAACCCCTCACATAGATAGAATAATATATTTTCCATGTAATAAAGGTCGATATTAGTTAATAATGTGAACAGGTCTAATGTAAGAAGACTTAATAGAAGCTTTCGCTTCTAGAAAGATCTTCCTCTAGATTGTTCTTTTGAATATAGATTTAGTATAAATAGGAGTAGAAAGCATGAGAAATCCTTGTCTTGATAATTATTGTAATCAAATGTTTCTTTGTTGGAGGTTTCGCCCTTGAAGAGGCAAATGAACATTGTTTTCTATCAATAAAGGTATCATTTTTAGTGTTGTGGTTCTCTACATTTTGTTGTTTTGTTGATATTTTCTACAATGTTTCGATTTTATACTTAATATAATAAATTTGGTACCTAACAAGAGGCACCAGAGCACTTTCCTCTATGAAAATTGTGGGAATTATTTTTCACGGTAGAGACGTGTACTAACGACGTCTTTAAAACACATAGATCTGTCGTTTAGTGGGAAAAATGATGTTCGGAAAGACTACACACATGAAATATAGAAGGTTTCACAGCGTTGTCTAGAAACCAACATTTTACCTTGTTGCAAACCCCTGTAACACATGTTGGTACCCTTTGAGTAGTATCGCATCAGACAAAATCTGTAAACAACCATCACTCCTGTGTATTGTTCGGTATATCGAGAGCCCCCGAGGTCTCCTGAAACTAGACCTAGATCAATTGATCAGTCGCCTAGCTATTATAGTCACATTGAGAACAACACTCAGGAAGATACTATCTAGTACCTGGGTAATAAGATAGTACAACTAAGGGTACGGTCGAGACTCCTTAGTTGGTTCCATGAGATATTGGGCTGAGTACTATTGTTCGATCCCCCACATATATCATATAGCTATAGCACAGGGAAAACCCTTGTCTGTAGGAACCCTGAAAACCCTAATCGAGGGGAACATACTAGACAAGGAACAAAAAAGATATTTTGGCCATGCAACCCTACCTCCTGCATTTTGGTTGTGAAATTACTACACATTTTTCCCTATTAATAATTTGGGCATTTTGACACTATATTATTATTCAGGTTTGAGTATAATTCCACAGGAGTAAACAAAAAGGTTAGGGTCCTACCTGTATCCTTATTTCAAACCTATCCTATTGGATTCTGGTCTTCGTCCTGACTGTCATTATAGATATAATTTGTAATCTTTTTTTCCCATGATCCCATCCCCTTCCCAACACCCTTATTTCCCACTTACTCCATTGGATTCCTTTATTTTTTATGACTACAGTGGTATATATTACTTATCTTCTTTTTTGTCCACAGATCCACCCCTCATCCCCAAGTAGCTCCCACTCAACAATAAAAAACCAATTAGAAACTAAATTATGACATTTATGTTGTTGATGCCAAAGTGGACTACCTCTAAGAACAACTCAATAGTTGAATTGACGAACTGCCCTTCACTCTCAAACAATTCATGAACCAATCCCAAGGTCCTTCCTCCTCTAACCCACCCCTCCACATCGGAGGTGTTGACTACAACCCTAGACTATGCACTCTCACTCCAACTCCCTACATCATAACCCCCATATTCCTATAGTTGAGGAGAGAAAATTTGATGGCCCAAATCCAACAACCCAGGTCACTCTGATGGAACACTATTTTTCCATGCATGGAATTATTGATGGGTTGACCAAGCTTCATTACAGTGTTCTCTATTTGGATCTGGAATGATGGAAATGGTGTATAAATTCATTTCAAGGGTATCTTTCTTGGACACAATTTGTTTCCAAGTTGTATGAATGATTTGACATGGACACCCATCATTTAGGTCATTTGACCAAGTTGAAACAATTTGGAATAGTGGAAGATTTTATCGCTACCTTTGAGAACTTGGATTTTTTAACGGAGGGTATGATAGATGCCTTCTTCCAACAATTCTTTATCAATGGCCTTGAGGATGACATTCGAGCCCATGTTCTCATGTTTCACCCCCAAACTTGGTTGGAAGAAACTAAACGTGCCAAGTAGGCACAACATGTCACATTTTCCCAGAGCATAAAACCTGCTTCTATTCACTGCACTAGACCCTCCAATCCTTCCCCTCAGGCCACCCCTCCCAGGGTCCAAAAATTAACCTGGGCATAAATGGTTGAACGCCAACTCAAGGGTATTTTATATAATTGTGATGATAAATACTTTCTAGAGAATAAGTGTAAAGAACATAAAATTTTGATGGTCATTTCAGAGGATGTTTCTGATGAAGACTTTGAGGTTCACCTGAGCAAACACTACCCCAAGAAGATGATCTTAAGCCTCCCTCTGATCCTCCTGAAGTTGAACCACATATTTCACTAAATGTTCTCACTGGACATTTTGCTCCCTAAATCCTCAAGTTAATTGGCTACATAAAGCATAGGAAATTCATTATCATAGTTGATAGTGGCAACACTCATAATTTTATTCATCACTGCCTTGCTGAAGAAATCAATTGCTATATTTGTGTAGTCAACAATTTTCAAATCATGGTTTCCAATTGTGGTTCTATGAAATGTGGGGGGGATTTTGAAAATGTGTGTCTAAAAATTAGTTATTATCACTTGAAATCTCACATGTTTTCTATTGACGTGGGTGGTTGCAACATTTTTCTTGGTGTTGAATGGCTACACACTCTTGGCCCCATCACCATGGATTTTAAGGATTTAACCATGCAATTACAACATGATGGACAATAATATAGATTCCGAGGAATTACAACAAGATTTACTGATATCATCAGTTCCCACTGCATGGAAAAGTTACTAAAAAAAGGTCAATATGGCATCATTTCAAACCTCCATTCCATTCAATCAATTCCGACACCCTCTGTGCACCCCGACGTCCAATCTATCATTTCCCAACACCATGTTGTTTTCCAAACTCCCCAGGGCCTTCCCCCCTCCTGCGAAAACCATGACCATTCCATTCCTTTAATCTCAGGTAGTATTCCTCCCAATGTTCTCCCTTATCAACATCCATTTTCTCAGAAAAATGAAATTGAGAAAATTATCCGAGAGTTGCTAGAAGCGGGTGTTATCCATCC
>WSFP011504983.1:0-13537 GCA_009831015.1 Picea engelmannii | reverse complement strand
GGTGTGTGTCCAGATCACTCTAGACCACCACTATGTCTCATTAGTTACTCATGTATCCTATATCTATTGTAAATTATTCACTCTTTGAGTGTGGAATACGGTTAATGAGCATTATTCCATTCTTTCTATATTGCTTCTTCTTTCTCAATTTATCTCTGCAAATGTGTGTAGTATTTTCTAGCTAGATCTATTATGTGCAAGTTCAACACATTTACAATTTATACTCTCCAAGTATCTTCCTTAAAAACATCTTCTAGGTCTCTTTGCCCACTTTCCTTATTTTAGGGTTAACCCACTTATAATATTTCCATTAAATTTATTATTTAAATAATTTATTTTGTATTCACTTTGAATTATAGTACACTCATCAATTAACTTTATTATTTACCTTATAAAATATCTTAAACCACTTTGACTACTTTGACCTTTTGGGGCTTCTAGATGACATAAGAATGTCCTCCAACTTCGTAAGGCCATAACTCTCAAACCGTGAGGAGTTATGTGACGTTCCACATACCACCAGAAATGGAATGGCATGTACCATCCATATAGAATATTATTAACTACAAATATATCAAAACTCATACCATTATCCATCAAACAAACTTGGGTCCATTACCCAAACCTGGGTTCTCCAACTTCTCATGGCCATAACTCTCTAACCATGAGGAGTTATGAGACGTTCCACATACCACCAGAAATGGAATGACAAGAGCTATCCATATAGGATAGTTTCAATGAAAAAGTCACTAACCTTCATCTCACTATTCCACAAATGAGCATGTGTTCTCTAACCATACTTCTAGGATAATTCAATCCGCAAAGCGTCTTCCCGTGAGGGATTTCACCATAAGGGGACCACTTTGGAGTTCATCCATTTCTACTTATTATCAACCAAGACAAGAAAATAACGAGTCATATTTACATCAAATAATCTTGGGTCCATTACCCAACCTTTCTACTACGGGGCTTTCTTCAAGGGTTGACATCAATGACAACCAACCTTAATCAACATAAACCATCGATGCATACAAAGTTCAAAGCACTCTTTATTGGACCATACATCGTCGAAAATATCCTAGGTTTTAATTCCTATATGCTCAAAGACATGAAGGGTAAAATATTGATGTTTCCTATTAATGGGAAACATTTGAAAGGTTTCTTCACCTAAATCTTTCTCATTTTCCTTGTACATATATTTTATTTTCCAATGGATGGAAGAGCCTAGTCATAAAGGTTCTAGATTCTTGAAAACCCACAGGGGGTTATTATCCCACAATTGGAGCCAGTTGTTGAGATCAATTCTCGCTTCCAAAATTTCCCTCCCTTTTCTATTGTCCATTTCTTTGTTCCATTTATTTTCCCTCTTCTATACCTACCCTCATTCCCCTTTTCTTTTCTCCCTTCTCTTTTCCCTTTCTAGTTACCATACTTAGTCATTTTTCAAAAATGACAAGTTCATGGGTTGGAAGACTCGTGGGTCTTCACCTCCATATATGTTCCTATATAATGATTCCGACCAACCACCCTATTATAATATACTTAACCATTTTTTTCACCATCGATTCATGGGTTCAAGCTTTCATCTTCCAGGTTCTGCAATCTCCATTTTGCACCCAAAGACCTGTGATATACATTATGAACATTAGACTTTTCATGGGCACCGAGCCTCTACGTATTTCATTTCTCCTTTATCCAAGTCCAACTGACCACTATGCAATACTTAAACTATTTTCAATCATTCACAACCACAAGTTCGCGAGTTCACAAAAAACCCCAAATTCAAATTTCTCTCATTTGTCCCCTCCATCTTCGCGCTTTTTCCAATACACATTTAGTATGGTTTAATGCTAATAAATGATCATGTAGGTTTTGTGAATATCGTCATTAATAAGTGAAGGGATCGAGAATATTTTTCATTAAATGGAATTAAAGAAGGATTTGTCAAGGGTTATATATTGTTATATCTCAAAAAGGTTTCATTTCAAGTTATTATCTAGTTGAAAGAGAAATCTCATCAACCTATGGAAGAAACAACCAGACAATAGTTATATGTCGATACTTTGAACATTTTTTGTCTTGAATACCAGAACTTTTAGGGGTCTAGAGAATTCTCATATTACTCATTTCCTCCTGCACAGAAAGCTATAATATAGACATTCGAAATTTCTAGCGCATGGTGTGTCCCTGAGGTATTCAACTGCAAATAAATGGTTGCATGGTGAGTTGAGAAACATGTATCGATTCAGTGAATCATACAACCCAAATATCATTCCCCCATCTCTCTTTCACCGCAAGTGTTTCGTAATATATTGAAGCTCCCTGAGCCAACACTTACCTTCAAAGGAAAGGATTGCATAGATTTTCTGAAAACAAAAATATAATGCCCTAGACCTCTTGCCTGAGTTCTTGGAGAATCTAGAGACTAACCTAGAATAAATAACCATGATTCAGGTCGACTCATTTAAAAACCCCTTTCAGTAAATCGTTTGGTTGTTTACCAGGATGACAGGACAAGAACTCACCACCACCATTTCCCGCATGATTCTTTATATTTTATATTTTACAGTTAAAGAGAAAGTTATTTTCGATTGGGGAAAATTTATTTCCATTGAAATATTCTCCCAATTGTCACATTATAAAAGGGACAAGAAACTCTTTATGGCTTCTTATTTGGTATTTGTTATAGCATATTGTTGTCAGTTTCCAAATTTGACTAATTGTAAGATATTGAACTGTGAAGTCAATCCAGTCACATTCTGGTATCAAACGTTGTGGATACACGATACTTCTTTGAAATTTTATGATGTTTACAATGATTTCATTTCAGTTTTCAAAGGAATGTTGTTTGGTAAAAAAACCCCCAGGATATCTGACCAGGAAAATACATTCTTGGAGAAAAAGGGGATGTTAGAGAAGATGGAAAATCACAGTGTTATCAAGATCTTTTTTTCCAAGGAAAATCCCTTATTTCTTCGATGCCATGTATCTGATAAAATTTTTATTATGGAATTGGCAAGGAAATATAATTTGTGGCTGCACTTTTTCCACGAGAAATGGAAAAATCAATTCATACCCTTGCCTTGGAAAATTGGAGACTTCATATTCAGGAATATAAAAAAAATTGATGAGTTTGAGAATCACTTCCACAATGTAAATCTGAAGTATGCTAAAACGATAAAGGGGTTTGACCCTAACATAATTTTCATGGAACATATCATGTCAGTAGGATTCAACAACTCATTCATTAATACTATTTTGAGTGAAGAAGAAGATAACAACTTAGGCGCTACTAGTCACAATGATGGTGACTTGGAAACAATACTTAGTACTAATGATTTTTACAATAAGAAAGGAAAGGGTCCTAGTATGAAGAGTGCCCAGTCCCTAGCTGTTATTCCTAAAACTACCACATCTTGGAGAAATGCTCCAATGATCCACCCAACTAGGAAACTTACCACTAGTAGTTCAAGTAGTGGAGGAGAAAATAATCTCCCCCCCTAGGAAAAATTGAGATCTCACAGAATCTCCCTCTTAGAAATAAGAGGAAGAAGATTATCGCATAGGAAATTAAATCAACAAATTCTCTCTTGAATACATGGAGCTCAAGGAGAACACTGATAAAAAAATTCCCACAATTGATTAGAAAACCATTGATCAACCGAGAAACACAACCCATCAAAATTCATCATTAGAGATCATTGAGAATGAGACTTTCAAAGAATAAGAGTCATTCTCTTTCCAAAGAGTTGTCTTTGAAAAGGAATCTAAGAAGTTGATTATTAAAAAAGGTGAATTAAAAATAACAAAGGAAAATCTCATTTAGAGGTTGACCTAAACTATTTGCGGCCTTCCAAAATTTCCAAAATTCATAGAGAAACAAGGGATGCTTTCAATGATTCCATTGGTGGTCTAGAAGCAGAGAACACAAAGTTGAAAGAAAGGATCAAGGAACTGGAAGATGCCTCAATGCCTTTTCCATTTCTTTCCAATTCTTTGTCAATAGTCAGACCCACCACACCCATTGTTAAATTGAAAGGATCTTCAAACCTAATTACATCAGCCAGGATCTATGTAGAAATAAATATTAAGAAAAGAATGGAATTGATCACAGAGGGACGTGAGTTTTTGAAAAACATTATTTCTTTTAGCTCGAGGGTGCATGCCTTCCATGAATAATTGGAAGATGACATGAAAAACGAAGAAGGTTTATACATTGATGTTGTATTACCCTTTGGAAATAAAGTCTCTAACATGACGAAAGTAAGGGTAAGAGACGAGGATAATCCCTCTCCAAGTCAGATAAAATAGTTGAACGCATGTTGGAAGGAAAATATTAAAAATTTGAATAATATTCTTCAAGCATGAAACCAAGCTATATCAAAGAGGTAAGAATTGTTCAAGAGGCTCACCAAGATAGACCTAGCCGGAGGTACTAACGAAGTAAAAGACCCCAAATTAATTATCAACTCAATGTTCCTAACAAAGCAACAATTTGATGAAAAAGTTGAGATATTTAAAGGTTTATCAATTGACAATTTTTATAGTATACTTAAATATGATGAGGATGAAATAGAAAATTGGCTAGTGGATTTTCTGTAAAGAATCTGAATATTGAGGAAGCACTATGATATAGTAGAAAACCCCCCTATGGACTACACTAGGGTTCAACATGTAGGCAGAGCTAACCGTATAAATTCTCCTACTCTTTAAAAACTACCCCAAATACACCCCACATTCATGCATAAAACACAAGGTAAAAATATCTGGTAACTCTACATTAAACTCCACGTCCAGTGTCGATCCTTTTGCGTTCGGTTGTTCCTCGACTACAAGTCTCCTCCCAAGGCCGATCTATATTCATAAACAGAAAAAAAAAAAAAAAATACGAACATGCATCTCATATATGAATTAGTGGGTGAGATGTCATAATCAAATATAAATCAAACATAAAGATTGAACACATCATATTCGGGACAGAAAAAGTATTCGTTTTTATTAATATCACAAAGTTACTTACAATGAGATCGGTGACTGCTCCTCGAACATGGTCTGGGATCCTGTTCACCAAGCTCCAACTGTGCTTCCATGCATATTTCTCCTCTCACAATTCTCCCTAGGGAAATGGAATAAGCTTATGAATGAGGAAAAAGGCAAGAATAGGGAATTATGGCTCAAAACTCACAATGTGGCTGCAAATTCTTAGGGCAAGGGGGGAAAGTGAAATGGGCAGAGTTTCATTGTTCTTATGCTTAGATTTTGAATGAGACCCCAAAAAATCCTTTTATATGACAAAAGGATGGTTATTCGGTTGGGTGATGGGCTATAGGCGGTGGGACAATTGGGAAACTACCCAATAGCCCGTAATCTCAACAAATTGCTTGCAATTTTTTAATTTTTACAACCTTAGTGAGTATACGCGGGCTGTAATGGTGTAGCTAGCATATGTATGCAAGATGTAGTGGTGCATCAATCATGTGTACGTGGGGAGTAATGGTCCAGGGTACGTACATCTTCAAAAATAGTGTTTTTAAGAAGAGTTGCTCAGTGATGGCTTGCCAAAAGTGGAAAGTAAGAGGGCCTGACATCAGGTATGCATGTATGGTGTAATTTAGGGTTATAACAGATGCCCCCTAATGCGTGAGGTCATAAGAGAATCTGATGGCCAAAATACATTACAAATCTTCACCAACTTATGAAGCGAGTGAGCCCGGGACTAGAGTTCGAGAGGTTCCATCTGCAAAAATAATAATTGTCTCACCGAGGCGGGCATACCCATGCTCGAGATGAAATAAATCATGGTTGACAATCAAATACACTGCAGATCCATGTCATATAACTATATAAAGTGTAGTTGGGAGTAATACACATCGGATCTACATCTCAAAATCAAATATATACATGTATAATATCCATCTTCAAGAAGCCAATGATGTAAGATGGCTGGAGATGAGGCCTTAAGAGCTCGAGCAACACCTTCAATATATTCAAAACTTGGGTAGGATTGTAATGTTAGTGTATGAATTCACTACCCATAGGTCTTCAATGGTTTGTCAGGGAATAGACAAGAGGATATCGATGATCAGGCTGAGAACTTCAGTGATTTCGATCAAAGACTTGATTGGAATTTTGGGATGGTCGGGCATGAGGGAAAGAGACAAACTAAAGAGAGGCTGACTCAAGTTGGGTAAAAATTTCCTTCGACAATAGCATGATAGATGATTAGACTTAGGCAACATGACTTTGACATAAGTTCACGATGCAAGAGGCAACGCAAACTCTCCATGTGTTTGGAAGAATAACCAAATGGAGGAGGACATAGCTCTATGTAGCGAGAAAAAATTCCTAAGGTCATATTAAATCCAAAATATTAACGAACAAAAGGAAGGATGTGATTTTTCCAAGGGAAACTCATTGTACTTCCATAAAAAGAAAATACTTTTCTCATCCTCTTTTTGGGGTAAATTTGTTTTTTTGTCTTTTTCAATAATTTTGGAAAGCTCAAAAAAGAATAAAATAATGCTACGTTAAAAAGGAGGAATGAGTGTCGCAAGCATACTAGTTCCAAGTGCAAGGAACATACAAATTATCATATCAAGGAGACATGTGCAGGGAAAGGACACTTGGGAAAATTCTTCCATGGGTCAAGGTGTCAAAACACAAAGGCAAAGTGCTACAAGTATTGCATAAAAGGAATGCTTCAAAGGTTCAGTTGAGAGCAGCATGGAGCCGACATTAAGCCAAAGAAGTGTAAATTCAAATGCGATTAATAGGACAGAATGATAACGTCCTTCAATGTAATTTTAGTGAGCCCAGAGAAGGTAAGCCTGATGGTTTTTCATTTTTAGAGAGTCTGAAAAAACACAAAAGAATACTTCACTGGGGTACCTTTTTTGAAGGTAGTCTAGTCGGTTCAAAAAAGGGGTAAACTAGCACCAAAAATAAGTCTATTCAAAACCATTTTAATGAGTGTGATAAAGACAATATCACTCGACAATCTTTCCAATTTTAAGGAGTCTGAAAAGAGCTTAACTATGAACTCGTCGTCTTTTCTAGATTTAGTCTCCTTAGCCCGAAAAAGTGAAATTTGTTGAGGAGAACTCTCCCAACGAGATGAATATCTCAAGGTGTACCTTTTTCCTCCTTAATATATAGGCCGGAAAAAGGGGTAAACTCATGCCAGTAGATGTTTTTCTAAACCAATTAACGACTGTGAAAGAACAAGGTCACTCGACGATATTTTCAATTTTAAGGAGTTTGAAAAGAGCTTAACTATGGACTCTGTAGAAGACATTCTTTTGGACCAGTTTAACGAGTGTTAAAGAACAAGGTCACTCGACTATCTTTTTAATTTTAGGGAGTTTGAAAAGAGATTAACTATGGGCTCCGTGGGGGTTCCTTTTTTCATAAATTTATTCCCTCAGGCCCGAAAAAGGGTTAAACTTATACCTAAGAATACTCTTCTAGCGAACCGAAGTTCCTAGAGCATACCTTTGTTCGTAAAATTGGCTATCCGGACCAAAAAAAGGCTAAATTACCACCGGAAAGATGTTCCTTCAAATTTTAGTTTGGTGAGCATGAAGGACAACAAGATCGCTCGACAATATTTTCATGTTTATAGAGTCTGAAAAGGGCTTAAAAGAAGATTCATTTTCTAGGAGTCTTGAGGGTGAGGTCAAGAGTGATAACATATCAGACGTATGAGGCTCAAACTTGTAATCAGGACAATACTAATAAGGAAGCCCAAACCTAAAGTCATTAATGATGGTGTGGACACCAAAATGCAACCAGGATCTACCTAGGGCATCCGTGTAGAGGTAGGCTCTACCACTAAATTACGACACTTCTAAAGCAGCAATGATGGTTCTTTGTCGCAATTTAGTGGGAGTGATCCTATGGCAAAGAAGAAAAGACAACTAGATGCAAAAAGTTGGAAAAATGACTTTTACCAAATAATCTTAAGAAGTGACCCATCTCCCAAAACGTTTTTCAAACCAAAAGTGAAGTGTATCATAACATCCAATGAGAAACTCAAGAACCAAGTTAAATGATTTTCAAGCTAGAAAAAAATGACAAAAAGGTTAAAAAATTGACGAAAGGGCCAAAAAAGTCTATAAATTGAAGCTGGTAGCTCATTATCACCATTGCAAATTGAGATTTGACCAAAAATCCAAAAACACCCCTTTTCTAAAAGAGTTGATTCCGAGAGCTTCAGAGGATGAAACGAAATTCCGCTCAGACCAAGTAAGTAAAAATAAACCCCCCTTGCATTTAAATACTTCCTTTTTTATTTTATTTTGGTTGTTGGGGTGGTGTACACTCCTAAAAAGGGGTGACCCTGTGTGTATGCGCACTGTCCAAGGACAATTCATGTATGCCCGCGGCTAGAAAACAATCTTCCCTCATGCATACATGACTATTCCCAATACATCCTGCGTACACCCTCAAGAACTTTGAAAATATTGAAAATACAAGAGTTAACTCCCCTTTAAACTTTTCATTTTTCAAGATGTATGTCCATTGGAGAGAGAGAGAGCATGAAGGCATTGATATGTTAGTCAATGAGGACCCTGCAACTATAGCCGCATTGAGGCAATGCGGTTTGTGGAAGTTCTATCGGTTTTCATTCATGAGGGCACAACCCAAGCTATTGAATGCCTTGGTGGATCATTGGCACCCCGGCGTTGACATGTTTATGCTTGAGGGTCAATCACTAACTCCAATGACTAAAGACATTTACTTCCTGACTGGCCTCTTGAGGAGAGTTGAACCAGTCAACCTACGGTCTTTTCCCCCGGGGCCTCATAACATTCTCGAGTTGATCAGATTAAATTGTGAGGCCAACACTAAGAAAGTAGGTTCTCAGGTGCCACTAAACAAGATCACCAACCTATCACTGAAAGTGATAGTTCTACTTATTGGGAGGATCACTGCATCCATGGCCTTACATCAGGCTTCCTAGGCGCATATTCATCGTGCAGTGCAGTGCTTGAATGCATGGATATTCGACTAGAGGACAACCATGTTCGACTGCATGAAGAGACAACTCACTGAGTGTCATGAGTGGAACAACAAGAACTTTGGATTTGGGACCATTCTATGCTCATTCTTTTTCTTCGAGAGTACCTAGTCTGATTCCATGAGAGACAGTGAAAGGGCATGAGGCCTCACTCCCAGCAGTGTGTAGATGGGAAACATTGTTGCTGCAACAAGGGGGAGGAAGGACCATAGAGGCCTTCGATGATACCTTTTTTGACTGGTGGGCACGACATATTCTGGCGATAGAGGACTACGAGGAGAGATAGGTATGCTTTTTTTAATGTTATTTAATTTTTTGTTTCTTTTTTTATATATATCATTTTTATGGGAATCAAAGTATCTGACAAATATGTATCCGTTTATGTACAGATGTGGGACTAGTGAATCCAACAGACTTCTCAAGGACCATGCAACGTCCTTGACCATAGGCAGTACCAGCCACAACTGCCTGACCAGTTGCAGCAATAGAAATAGCAGGGGGACCTCCAGTTGAAGAGGCTAAGAGAGTTTTGAGATAGGTGGAGTGGAACCTCATCATGCTCACTCGCGCAGTCCCTATGGAAGAGATCGAGGATCTCCCACCATTGATGCAACCTCACGTATTTGGGGTGCCCCAGACCTGGGTCCAACTCTTCCAGTGTTTGGAAAATGTCATGGTTCACTATGGTAGGGCCAACAAGCCCTGCCCTTAGCTTAGGATGGACCACTTATGTGCTGAGAGCACTTTTTTTATATTTTTGAGGACATCAGCCCCACGATGTATACTGGACATATTTTTTAGGCGCTTGTGCCCACCTATGTACTCTGAGACTTTTGATATATATATATATATATATGCCTATTTACATCTTTTTTATTTCTTATGGATCACATTTTTACAATGCATGTACATGTGTATGTGTGTGCTTCTTTATGTGTGTCAAATATGCCAATCTAATACACAATTAGCTAGATGATCTGTGATTTGATTCAATCTCCTAGGAACATGGATATACGTAATGTAATCAAAGCATCGTTCTAAGAGATTTACCCTAAGGAATCATCGGTGTAGAGTAGGATCATAAACATGGTAAACCCTATTTAACTAGTACACAACTAGTTTTGCATCTAAGTAGACCTGGAGGTGAGAGATACCATGCAACAAAGTGTCACAAAGCAACTCTATCACTTTGTTGTACTCGACGACATTGTTTGTGGCATCACCTAAATATATACCTCCAGAAGATAACAACTGGCCTTGAGCTGTGAAGACCACCCAAGATGCAGAAGCAAGCCTCCAAGTGTGTTGGTTAGTGTCGTCCGTGAACCCAATGAACACCTTTGATTCATTTGACATTTCCCACAGCAAAAAAAAATGACATAAAAAATGAAACATCCATAAAACAAAAAGACAATAACTAAACTGTATAAGAACTATACATATGTACAAGAAGTCACCCGAGGTGACCCACCTACGAGTAATACTTCTTGAGGTAGAGCCCATTTCTAGCCTCTACCAAATCTTTCCCTTTAAAGTCAAAGAGATGATAAGTGCCCTTCTTTAATACTTCCTTCATGATGAAAGGTCCAAACCACATTGGTTTGAACTTGCCTACCCCTAGGGGATCCTTATCTTGGTCGTAGACCAGGACAAGGTCACCTTCGAAGAAAATTCGAGGAAGAATGGACCGATCATATTGACACTTGACTTTTTTCTTGTGAGCCACATTAGCCAAGGCTGTGTCATGACATTTCTCATCAAGATTCTCGAGATATAATAATCATTCTTCAAGTGGTGAAGTGTCTGGAAATAACTGTACTGCCAACTTTAGAGATGGGATCTGGCACTCTATTGGGAAGATTGCTTCTAGCTCGTAAATGAGTTGAAAATGTGAGAAACTAGTTGCAGTCTTTACAGATGTTTGGTAGGCTCACAATGCTGAGTATAACATCAAATGCCAATTTGACTTTGCCAAATTGATCGTTTGTTGCAGAATATTCTTGAGGGACTTATTCACAACTTCCACTTGACCATTCTCTTGTGGGTAGTAGGGTGATGAATTATCTTGCCTCAAACCACGATTTGATGTTAACTCATACATCATTTTGTTCTTAAAGTGATTGCCATGGTCAGTGACAATCTCCCTCGGGATGCCGAACCTTTATATTATCTGATTGAACAAAAAGAGATTTTTTGTCTCGCCATCATCTTTGAACGTTGGCATAGCTTCGACCCACTTAGTGAACTATTCTACTGCTATGATGATATAACGGTTCCCACTAGATTAAGGGGGGTGGCATTTAGTATAATCAATCCCCCACTTAGTGAAGGGGTGACTGTAATGACGGGAAACATAGGAGCGGGGTGTGTCCTCATCTTCAGAGAGAAGATCTCACACAGGTGACACATCTTGACTGATTCAACGCAATCCTTGATTAACGTCGGCAAAAAGTAATTGTCTCGTAGAATATTTTGGGTTGGTACCAACCCATACAAATGGCCACCACATGCTGCAGTGTGGTAGTCGTTAAGAATGAGATCTGATTCTTCATGAGTGAGACACCAACGAAGGATGCAATCTACACCTCGATGATACAAAGTGTCCTTGAGTATGAGCTAGTTTTTTACCTAATGGCGTATACATCGATGCTCATGATGAGAAGCAGAGGCATGGCACTTCAAATTCTAGATATAGAATAGTATATCTCCATACCAGGGGTCCAAAGATGAAATCATAAAAATATCTCCTTTAATCGGTGATTCTTCAGGCATAACATCACCTGACTCGACCGGAAGTTCTGAGATAAGTTATGAAAAGACCAATGACTTATTAGATTTCATAAAAATGAAATCCAAGTCAAATTATTGGAGGATAAAAATCAATTTACTGATATTTCCACCGATTACACATCGTGTCAACACATATTGGAAAGGATTCACAATGACAATGATGGTTGTTATCACTAAAATTTCATTCGCAAATGGTTACAGGAATCCAGCATCATCAAACAATTATGAGGTCACCCATGGACCAAAATTACCACAAAATCATTTCCAAAAGGTCCAAAACTATACAAATAGTGATAAAAGTAAAGTGCGCTATGACTACACAGGGCGTGCGTGCACACATGTGCTATCCAAAAACGTAGGAAAAGCACACATGTGCACGATGCATGACTGTGGTCGCTAAAAGATGTGCACATATGAGAACGGTTCATTTATGAGATTGGTCGGCCTCCCACCCACTTCTGGTTCAACTTCCAAGTTGATTTGACACCCAAATCTCGGCTAAATCTGACTGGGTGGCTGGTCAAAGACCTAAAAATTCCCTAAATAGCCTCTTTTCACACTACAAGCTGGTTGCAAAATACCTCAAAGAGGTGTTATAAAACAAGGCCATGGGTGCACTTCATTTTCAAGGAATTCATTAGCAAAGTTATGCTGCTGTTATTCTCTTGAGGAATCCTCTATTCTCATCAAGAGTATACTAGCACCATTGCATTGGGCAATCCATCTCACCTCTTGAGTGGATTAGCTTGGGATTCTTTCACCTTTTCATTCAAAGTTGTAAGAAGAACTTAGTTGTGGGGGTCCAAGAGCCCTCCCTTGGAGGAAGAAGGAACCCCTATTCCTCTTTCTTCTTGGTGTTTTCTTTCACTAATATAATCCTTGCCATTGGTGACATGAGTCTTATTGGTTTTTTTTTCTTATGTCCTTATTCTCAATAGTTTAGTTGTTCCTTTATTTCTTATTTTAATTCTTAGTTTGTTCTTTTATATTTCTTTCTCTAACCCTTTCCTTTACAACTGTCTTGCTTAGCTAACCCAACTAATCTTGTAAGCACCTCTGTTTTGCCCATTTAGGTGACAAAAGAGGCACAACAATGGTGGTCTTGAGAAACAAGATATAATGATGGAACCATTGGACAACATGTACTGTTGCCAACACAAGCTTCTCAATGTGGGAGTAGTTGCGTTCTGGTGCAACTAGGCCTCGGCTCAGGTTTTAAATCACATTTTCTTCAAGTAGATCGTACTCTTGAACCAAGACCATATTAATGGTCGACTCTATCGCAGCCAAATACAATACAAAATCTTTATTATAATTGTGTGGTCGAAGTAGAGGGGCAAACGTGAGGGCAAGTTTCAACGCTTCGAATGAACGATGAGCGGCTTCATCCCAATGGAAAGGGATTCTCTTATTCAGTGAACACATAAACCCTTGAGTGATCTTGGCATAGTTTGTGATAAAACGCCGAAGAAAATTGGCTTTTCCCTGTAAACTCTGAAGCTAAGGGACTGTGCACGGGGGAGGAAATTGAACTATCGCCTCAACCTTTAGAGGATCAACCATGATCCCTATTGTCGAAACTATAAAACCTAAAAGATGAACCTACGTCACCTAAAATGTTCATTTGTTAGGATTGAAGCGAATCTGATAGTAGCAACATCACTCAAAGATAAGTCATAGGTGCGTGGGATGATCATCTCTCTTACGCGATCGTGATGCTAAATCATC
>WSFP011504982.1:0-13538 GCA_009831015.1 Picea engelmannii | reverse complement strand
ATCTAAGACAATAGGTGCATTAGAAACAAAATCTAATGCATTCACAACTATCCAGTCATCTTTCCTATTATCAATTAGATTTGGAAAAACTTCCTCAACAACATGATTTTCATTCTTGCAATAAGAAGAAACATTTTCTTTCTGTTGAATATGCTTATCAAATTCATCACAACAATTTTCAAAAAGACTTTCAGTTGAAAAGTCTTCTTTACAAAATATATTGAAAGCATCATGAAAACTTGCCAATGAGTTAATACTTGAAGTTGGAAGAGATCTGCACCAGTCAAGGGATTCTCCCTTCAATGAGTATCTGAAAAGCTTGATCTTGACATCCTCATGCAAAATCTATCGTTCATGAATAAAATCATGAAAATCTAGTAGATGCTCAACTAGAACCTCCCAATCCCAACTTTTAAATGTAGGAAGGGTACCTTCCCACTCATCTCTTCTAGGAATTGGGTTTGGAAAACCAATGACATCTGAAAAATCATAAAAACAAAACCTTTGAGCCAAAATGGCTTCCATGCTTGGATCCAGTGGAGTCGCCTATTAATATTTAGACAGTGGAGTCACCATGGTGAAAGATCCATAGTCATGTATCTATCCCTTCCCGTTCACCATCAAGAAGCGGATCTGATCATTGTCATTCTCCCAGGGAGAAATACTTCATGTCTCCGTCCCCGGCAACGACGCCAAAAATGTTAGTCCCTAAAGTTTCACTTGATTGCTAAGAGGGAAATCTAGGGCATCATTTGTTTATTACAAAGTATTTTTAAGGTTTTATGATTTGGTTTATTGTAAAGTGGTTTAAAACTGGGTCAAGATTACAACATGACAGGAAAATCAAGAATAAAACATAGTATATCCCACTGACTAAATAATAGGTAGATACATAGATGGATTAAACAAATTTAAGAAAAAGGAAAGTGAAATCTTCAATATGTCAACTTCACAAGAGTTTGTCTCAATATGTTATAAAGAAACAAAGGAATCAACTTGACCTTATTACTTGAAAATTTATCTCTACAACAAAATCTTCACTGTATAAATTAACATTCAAGAACCAAAAAGCATTGCATTCTGAATAATAAATTCAAGCATGAAGAATGAAATAACAGAGTAGAAAAAAGAAGGTCTAACCATCCATATTCCTTTTCTATTGAGTGTCAATTGAACATAAATGTCTTTTACAATAAGCTCCACAAAAAGTTTCTCTGGATCTCCAATTTTCCCCCACTCTTCCTCTCATTCTATAGAGTTTATATAGAAACAATACATAATAATCAAGATCCAAAAGAAATGGATCTGAAAACCTACTCATCTATGTTTAGTTTCTTATTTCAAATAATCAAGGAGAATATCCAATCTGATCTCCAATTCGAATTGATGAGGTGGCTTGTCAACTGCTGTCCATGAGATTTTTCAGGAAAACAAATCTGGTAAATTCCTGAAAAATAGGGTCCAACAATCAATTCAAATCTCTTAAATGGTGATAGTTGTGTAAAAACCGAGAGAGGTTTTTGTGAAGTGGCATGTTCCCAACAAAAATCTCTTTTTGTTTCATCAAATTCATCTCCAACTATTCTGCAACCTCTCTTGAAGAAGAAGACTAAAACAAGAAAAAATAACAAAGTATTTCCTGTAGCTTATCAGAAAATTAGCCCCCAAAGATCAATTCAAATATCTTAAATAGTGATAGTTGTGTAAAAACTGAGAGGTTTTTGTGAAGGGGCATGTTCCAAACAAAAACCTCTTTTGGTTTCATTAAATTCCTCTCGAACTGTTCTGTAACATATTTTGAAGATAAAGACTAAAACAAGAAAAAATAAGAGAGTATTTCCTATAGCTTATCAGAAAATTAGCCTTCAAAGATAAATTTGAATCTCTTAAATGGTGATAGCTATATAAAAAATGAGAGAGTTTTTTGTGAAGGGGAATGTTCCCAACAAAAACCTCTTTTTGTTTCAACAAATTCATCTCCAGCTGTTTTGCAACCCCTCTTGAAGAAAAAGACTAAAACAGGTAAAAATAACAGAGAGTTTACTGTAGCTTTTCTGGTTCTTATTTTAATGATTCTTTGCATCTAATGGTGCTTCTGTCAATTCTGAAATAGTGTTTCCATCGTTGCTATGTTTCCCTATGTAGCCACGAGCCTTTGAACCTTCACAAGGCATATCATTGTTGACAAATGTTTCTTCTATGTTTGAACCATTAGTTACTTTTGGTTCCATTTCAATCTATGTTTTCTTGCAATCTTCAGAAGGTGCAGTTTCATTCAAGTTTAAGGAAACACTAGGTTCCTTGGCTTTAACTTGGTATTTTGAGATTAATTCTGAGCTATTTTCTTCCTCGGAACTTGATGAATCTAAAGCTCTAGGTACATCTGGTAAGCAATCTGAGTCTACCAAGTAATCCTGTTTTTCTTCAGGGAATTCAATGATGCCTTCAACCATATTTATAGCTTTTGCTAATCTAGTTGAAGCTCTCATTACAGGGCCTATAGGTGGTGTAAGTATTCCCTTACCTTTGTTGACATATTTCTTGGGTAATGGGGTCTTTTTTGCTCTTTTCCTGGTACTTGTTTCAACATCTTCAGAGTCATCTTCTATGATTATGGTGTTTTCTTCTTTGATTGACCGATTGAACATCGCTTTTGAATTGAGCCTATATTTATTAGTAACCCTAGTCAAATTCCTCTGAGGTTTCTGTGATACATACGCACCTTTACCCTTTTTTCCTTTGATTGCAACACTCCTTTTGTTGGTCGATGGAATTTCAGACTTGACTATAGTTTGAGCAGTGAGGTCATTATCTGACAATGTTTCTCCTTTAACATCTTCTTCAGGAATAATTTCAATTTTGAGCTCCCATCTAGGTCTCTTACTTCTGCTTTTCTTAGTTACCTTGATATCAGAAGACTCATCTTTCACAGGAATTTCATTAGAAATATCTAGGCTCTGAGTAATGGTCTTCTTCCCTTTGCCCTTTTTCTGCTTATTGGATTGAGTGATAGGTTTTAAGGATTGCACCAACTAGTTCCAGGGATTTTGTAATTCGTTCAGGGTAGACATGACTAGGGTTTTGATCAGGACTTGATGGAACAAACTGCCTTTAGCATTAGTGGATATTGACTGTACTTTCTTGGACATTTTTGTCAAACCTTTAAGCAGAAAATAAGGAATATTTAAAGGGTAATCACCATTTAGATGCATCAGTATTCTGATATGGTAGATGTAGACCAATGAAAATATTCATTTGTAGGTGATGTACCTGTGAATCACCACCAGAGCTGTGTGTCATTCGAGTTGAACACAATTACACGGTATTCCCCTTCTCCAATATGGATTCTGCTTATCTAGAAGGAGAAATTGATTTACAAATTTAGTAACCACGTGGTCCTTCTTCCACCATCTTTCCCCTCCAACCACAAGAGTGCAAGATTTATCTATAGTCTACTCTGTGACTAGCATCAACATCTTGCCGATTTCAACCTCGTGACCATCGAAATTCTAAGCGAATTCCATGGAAACACGCATAACCCTGAAATGTGGTGAGAAATTCAAACCATTCGGCATCCTTGAACCTTTGGGCCATCTGAGGATAGGCCTCAAGAAGTTCGGATTCTTATAGTTCTATTCTGGCAACCTGTCTACTCCTCTTTGGTGCCATTAAACCCGATTTTGCAACTGTCGTCTTCGGGTTCCAAATTCACCACCTGCAATTGTTATTGTATCTTGCTGCTTTGAATGGATATTTGCATTTCTCCCTGCAAGCCTGAATTAAACCAACTTCGAACAGGTAACATATAATGATTATCAAGCAACATGTGATTTTGAAATGAACCTTGCACGCATGCATAACAATTATATTCTGAAACTGTTGTATTTGGAAATGATTGCTAAGCTTTCATGGGAGCACACAAACTCTCAATTCATGAATCGTGTCATCATAACTAAATTGGGATAACAGGCGCAAGTTATGGCATGATTATTTGGCACTACGGGAATAGGCTTATTCCCGTAGCGCATTTGACAACTTGAAATTTTGAAATTCAAACGACATAAAAGGAGACACTTCAATTTTAAACAATGTTTTTCAAAATCAAACTTGAATAAACTATTCAAAAAATGAAATGCAAACCATAAGACACTAAAAACAAAGAACGAAATCAACTGGAAACATAAATTGAAGTGTAGGTAAGAAGGGTTTAGAATAAGGTTTTCTCACTAAACCAAGACAAAATTAGAGACTAACACTAGGTTCGATCCCGAAACCTCTGTATTGCCTGAAGATCACATCAAGAAATTTATACTAGCGATCAGGCTTATGAATGTCAAGCATGAAGACATATTTTGTAGGTTGTTCCCCTACACTTTTGAGAATTCAACCTCCACATGGTATTTTAACTTACCTGTAGGATCCATAACTAGCTGGATGGAGTTTCAAAAAGATTTTCTAGACAAATTTGTAGAAGAGACTACTACAGGAGATATGATGGCTAAGTTTTTCACCGCCACCATGAGTTTGAAAGAAAGAGTTAAAGATTTTAATCAAAGATTCACGACCATTTTAAACAAATTTCAGCCCAAAGCCAAACCAACTCAGGAGTTGCAAATCGAAGTCTACACTAATGCGCTCCCAACTTCTATTTCCATGTTTGTGAAGAGGGTTGGCAAATGAACCTTAGCTGAGAATTTTGAATAAGCTAAAATGATAGAATTCCAGATGAAAGGGTGTAAATAAGGCTAGTTCTCTTTAGTTAAGAAATAAGCTCAACCTCCTCCCAGGATAGGAATCCTTCTGACTAGACCACCAGGGAATCAAGCAAAATAGACTCACGACAAGGGTAATGGAGACATAGAAGATCTACAATGCATGGTTAAGAAATTATCAAACAAGATCATAGACATGAAGAGAAACAAAGGGGAAGGAAACCAAGGCCAAAGGCCTTATAAGCCTTTCTTTAAAAGGAACCCACCGTTCAAAGCCATTGAAACTCCCCCAACTAACTTGAATATCGATCTAGGGAATGCCACATCTGATTCTTTCTGTACTTATCACCAGGAAAACCACTCCGAAAGAGACTTCCCTCAATGGGTGCATGCCATGAATTTGATGGCCAACCGATTTTTAGACAAGGTTTCCCTACCCGAAGAACCAAGAAGTTTGGTTATGAATATTGCTGACCAAGAAGAGATTGACCCACCAGAAGATACAACCATGCTGATATGGTATCCTGTCTTAATTATTCCTTCTGACGACCTATTTCAAGTTCAAGAACCACCCATAGAGATCTCAGTTTTGAAAACTATAAGTAAAGGACCTCTTGTCTCAAAGGATCCTACTACCACTCAAATGCCATGGGAAAGGTCAACTCCCGATCACCCGAAAGCACCTTTTTCTCCCCGTAATAACCCTATTAGCATCCATATGCGAGAATCGCCCAAACTAGAGTACAACGTAGTTGAAGATCTGAATAAGTTGAAGGCTAATATATTGGTTATGGACATATGCAGAATTCCTCAGCAAAACTATTTCTTGTTACAAGAGTTGAAAGCAGTGGAAAACCCTATGAAAAGCAATGAGCAACAAATAAATATAACTTCCACAGATCTATTAAATAAACCCACTATGAATACCTGCTCAGAAGATAAGAAGGGAAAACCTTTTGTCCCACCGTTTCTCTTAACGTTTGAAATCTTCAACAAGAACCTCCACAATTATTTGGTAGATTCGGGAGAATCTTCCAACGTTATGCCCTTGTCTATTTTCAAAAAATTAAATGTCGTTCCTCTCAAGAGAGATAAACATGTGATTAAACTAGATAGGACCTAGGTCAAAGTCATGGGGGAACTCAGAGATGTAATGATCAGAATAGCGACACATCCTAAATTTGTGCAAGTGATTGACATCATTGCAGTAGACATCCCAGAGGCCTATGGGTTACTACTAAGTTGAGATTGGTCTGAGAATTTAAACAGGTACTTTAGTACAGACCGGGCACACCTTTGGCTACCACTGAAGGGATACAAAAATATGATTAGAATCGATAGGGAGAGATATCTGAAACATACGGTCACTGATCTAGAAACCTTAAATGAACCCTCATCTACAGATTTCCTCGTGCTGGGCAATTATTCCTATGATTCCCACTTCAAAAACTTTTCTCCTCTCTTATCCAATGTCCATCTCACTCAAAAATTTGAAATGGTTTTTCAAGAGAAGTCGTCGATACCGACAGAAGACACCCTCTTCTATCAAGACCTTGCACTATAGATTACAAAACAAAAAATAGGGGAACAAGAAAGTAGTAAGAAAGAGGAAAAGGGCGATTGTCGTTCACAAATTTGGACCATATACTTTGATGGATATAAATCATAGGAGGGATCAAGGGAAGGGTGCATCCTCATTGATCCAAAAGGTAAACACCATTTCCTTTCGTATAGACTATAATTAGAATGCACCAATAACACTGCCGAGTGTTGGAGCCGCCTTTTTCAACTGGTTTAAGTGTAATTATTAGAATCAAAGGTTGGCCATTTAAGTTTCCTTTTACTTTGTGAACTTTACTCATTGAGAATCTAATTAGTCCCGATATGAAAAGTGGTGATGGTTGTTATACTTATAATACCATTTATTTTTAACCATGAACGAGCCTTTTCACTTTTCTTTACCTCGGGATATCGCGTTTTGGGAGTTACAAGTCACATTGTTTCTAAGCCTCGATGTGTGAAGTAACCTTGAAAGCTTACCCAGGTTAGCGTCGAGAGTAAAATTCCTTAAACTTTAGTTAAGAGTTGTCGGTATTTTGTGTCTCGGCGTTCGCCCTCCCCAAAAGTCTTGTCGTCATAACTCCGATGGGTGAAATCATGAGACACTTGTGCATGTTACCCGGGTTAGTGTCAGGGGTGAATAGTTTTTAACCATAGTTAAACTTTGTCGGGATTTCGTGACTCGGAATATGCTTCTCCCAAAAGCTATACCTTCAAAGCCCCGAATCACGAAGTCACGATATTACTTAAATATAGATTAATTAAACACTTAATCCAGTTTACCTTTTGGCTTAACTAGATCACATCATCGCGATCTCAAAATTTCGTGACTCGACATATGCTCCCCTCAGGAACTATACCTTCTAAGTCCCAAGTCACGAAGTCACAATATTAACTAAACATGATTAATCAAACGCTTAATCCAGATTACGTTTTCTCTTAACTAGATCACGTCATCCCGACCTCAGGTTTTAGGGGGTCGAAAGGTTAGAGTGAAAACTCTTGATATGACGAACGCCAAAAGGTTGATTAAAGTTTATGAAAACCTAATTAAAGAAACTAAGCTAGCTTAATTAGTGTCTAATACCAATAATAATATGCACAGTCTACGAGGTAAATTTAAATGTTCCTTGCACCAACTTGTGTCACTAACCGTCGAAATTTATGGCATTAATTGGAAATGAGGCAAAGCGACAAGTAATGATTTGGTTTTTATTGCTAAATCTGTTTCTAAAAATGATTTGACCGCTCTGTTCATAAGGACATCAAGATTTTAAATGTTTGAAGATATAGATCTCTTTCTTTCATGTCATAAAGCTCATTTCTATTTTGCACAGAGAAGTTTTCTCAGCAACATGATTTATGTATGTATACACATTTTTATTACAGGAGAGCTAAGTCACAATCCTCTGTCATGGCCCCACGAAAAGTGTCCAAGGCAAGCACTGAGATTTCAAGACAAGGCTCAGATAATGTTTCTGATACTTCACCATGAAGTGTTGATTATGTCAGAACCTGGTCATACATCTCCGAGGTTCTACAGTCCGATTTGGTGAACTGTTCAGATGATTCCAGTCATAATGAGAAGGATGACTTGGCCACCAAATACAAGATTTTTGTCCAAGCAGATATGCATAAAGTAGCGGCTAGGCCACATCTTCTTCCTTACTATGATATGATCTAATGGGTGCTAGATCATGTAGATATCCCAACCAGAACCATCATCAACGAGAAAAAGGTTATTATTGGGACCTTTAGACTAGAACACTTACAGGCGATGTACAATTTTCCATCCACATCAAACTTCACATACAATGCATAATTTCTAGCGGATTTTAAACAAAAGGATTGCGATAAATACGACAAAATCTTATCTGATTTGATCAAGGATTGGGTCTCACACCCAACGAAGTTTAGGGCAGATAGTAATGGAGTTTATTCCATATCTTCTTTGGAACCATAGTTCAAATACATAGCAATGATGACTTGTAGATTGTATGGGAGGGAAGACACCACACATTCTTTCTTCCCATGGGTGCCTCTAATGCATATAGTCGTGGAAGGTTGCTCCTTCGACTGGGCCAAATTGTTGTCAGATAGTCTAACCAGTCGGATTATAGAATATTGGACGTAGAGGGCGAGCGGGAAGGCCGCTTCATTTTTTATGTCCGCATACATCATGGACGTCGTGTGTTTCATGATGAATTTTCCCTTAATGACCTAGAGCTGGGCTCCATCAGATGTTGAGCCTATCCATGTCTACCATTCAAATATTTGGGAGGATAAGGCCTCAGATTTCATATACGAAATTTTCAATTGGGTAATGGTACCGATGCATGTCACCATCTTCGGTAATCCACCACCCAGGATCTCAGATAACATCATAACCAATTTGAGCAGTGTGGATGACTGGTACATGGAGGAAGAATTTTCATACATCAGGGTTTTCGGTGCCTCTGTCCCTCCACATGCTCTACTATTATTTATACCCGATAAGCTGGCTTGTCACGAGATCGCCAGGCAAACCATGATTGGTGGAATAAGGAAAGAGATTAAAGGATTTTCAAGGAAGGTATGGCCACCTTTCCCCATTCATTTAAATACCTATTCTTTATTAGATTTTGGGCATGCAAATGTCGAGGAAACAGTCTTGGAAGATATTAAATTGGTCCACATTGAATTCAAGAAACACGGCCCACACAGGGTCATGAGTAATCACTTGGCTAGTTGTGGCCTTAAAATATTTGAGCACAAGAATTCACCTCATGATGACATTTTCTGAGGTGCGAGATCTTATGCCAAGTTTTTGGCTCAGATAAAAGCCTTGTTGCCCGAAGAGAGGGCTGATGTTTTCAAATTCCAAGAACATCGACGAAGATGCCTTCCACTAGTATTACGGGGTGAGAATCCAATGACAATAGAGGTGCAACAAATGGAAGTTGAGGGCTCCAAAGATTCAGCACCCGACCAAGAAGAACACTAGGACAGAAAAGAGAAAATTGGGGGCCTAAAACAGGAAGCCGAGACTTCCAACCCTCCAAGCGAGCCAACCTCGGTTTTTACTCCAGGGAAATCATCTAAGCAGGTTGGAAATCCATCATTTCTGTTACCCCCCTATAGTCCACGAAGGGGGTCCCAGACGTAGGTTGGGTTATCGGTGAAGAATTAACACCCATAACAATGGAAGAGATACCTCTGAATGAATTCTTATTCGATAAGAAGAGAAAGGATATCATGAAACAAGAACTTAACCAAGAGGCAGGTACAATATCAAAGAAATTTAAAATTTTAACTGATGGGAGAGCTATGAAAAAATAGGAATTTTCAACTCAAATAGAAGGAACATTGGGGGCTTTCGCTACATCCAACCAATATTCAGTCGGGACCCTAAAGGATCAGTTGAAGCGAAAAAATCGTTTGATAAAAACATTAGAGCCTAGACTAGCTACAACAAAGGCAACTGCCAAAGATCAGGCAAATACAGGTATAGAGCAAGCTGGAGTAGCGGATCAAAAGGAAATCGAGCGGCTCAAAGCTGATCTCAAACAGACACAGCTGATGGCTCATACCAGTCAGATACAGGTAGGCCAACAAGGATAATTTATAGAGCAGCTACAGGCCAAATTAGACTTCACCAAAATCTAGGTAATCGATATCGGGATATTTCAATCCCAAGCTATAGAAATCAGAAAAAGATTATCAGTATCACAACAAGGTCTACTTGCTAAGGTGGAAATGATTCAAAACAACTTCCAACTCATTGATCGAGTATTGGAAAACCTCTCTCTCAGAGAAAAAGAAGCTGAGGCGGCTCGCGTTGCTTTCCAAGAGGCTATTATAGCCACTACGAAAAGGGAAATAGGCAGTAGTTCTAGGTTTTCCATCCCAGAGAAAACCCGAGGTAACATCTTGCTAAAAGAATGGGAGCGTAACATATCTGAAGGTATTCAACAAGCTAAAGAGGTAAGAAAATCTTGTTAAGAAGCTTTCGGTTTTCTAGATGTGAGTTGTTGGAGTTCGGATGGTGAAAGCGGCACTAAGATACTGGGCTAGATCAATACAACCAAGCATCTGCTCAATATCAAGGAAAATGAAGAAAGATAGTTAGCTGAAATATCACAAATAAACCAGACGGACATAGTCCAAATAGATAAATGGCTAATTAAACCGAGTGTACAATTATGTTCTATCAGCACCAAAGACAAACAGGTGGAAGGAAAGTTTCCACAATTGGTGAAGGATTGTTACACTTTTGAGGCAAATAATCAAGAAACACCTTCTAATTTGATATCCTAGTTGGTAGAGAAGTGCGTAATTTGCACCGAGCATGCGAAGAGGTAGGTTTCCGGTACCAAATATAGATAAAGATAAAGAATTGAAATGTTTAATCTCTTTTGTTGTAACCAAAAACCTCTGGAATGATTGAGATTCCATCATATAGAAATTTGTATAAATATTCACTTTGAAGAAAGAAAAAAGGCTAGACCTTTTTGGTCGATTGTAATAGAGGCTATCTCCTTTTGAGAATTAATACAAAGCAACTCAGAGACTCTTGATTCCGTCAAGACTTTGTTATGAGTTTGTTTTCTTTGTGATTTCATATTCAATTTCACTTTTCTTATATATGTCTGATGAATGTTTCATTGCAATTTAATAAAACATCTACTGTGGTGATCAATTTTTTAGCCATCTATATCGTTTACAGTTTTTCCTTTGTATCTGCTATTAGCAGGTACAAGACTTGTGAACCTTTTAGATTTTCATACTTTATGCTTCGTCAGATTCCTTCCTATCCTATTTTCTTCTTCTGTTTATGGGGTGATATTCTCCCTTGATAGGAGCCTTGCTTTATAGACAGCTTAATGTTTTTCTCATATTTCACACATTATTTATTGAAAATATAACTTAGTTACGGAAAAAGGCCTTTGGTTTGCATTTTATCCTTTATATTGGATTCAAAGCTCTCTTTTATAATATCAAATTGATACAGCATAAAAACTTCCAAATCTCTTTTAAATTTTTCTGTTCCTCTATGACTGTCCCCGTTGTAAGACAACCTAATATTGGACCTGGCTTATCGGACCAAACCCATATTGCTTTAAATCTCTTCGATACTATACTTAAAAAAACTACCACCTGGGTAGAACTTGAATGTTCATGGGCTGCAATTGAACGAGACATAAACATCTAGGAACAGTTGGAAGCGCGACAACGACAACCTAGAAATCAGCCTTAGCTTCCTTTCCCGAAGGTTGATTCTCTTCTCCCCTTTTCATTGTTTACTCACTTTCGGATGCCTAGACACTGTACTTTCTAAGCCTTAAGTACAGACTCTAGAACAACATCTTTCTGGTGCCATTTCCAGGGACGAGGTTACAAAATCTTTTCCCTGGGAAGAACGACATTTTCTCGCAAGTTTCACCCTTTGATAGTGAACAAAGAGTGAACACCCTCTAAAGGATTTTCTTATCTTTCACTTGGTGACTCCACGTTTAAACAAGATGGCATCTGGCCGAAGGAATACCAAACAAAACCCAGAGAGAAAATAGACCACGCCTGTTTCCGATCCCGAAAAAATACTGAAAACTAGAGGTTCCCTTAAGCCAACTATTGTAGTCTACCAGCTTAAGTACCCACAACCCAAGACCAAGAGTTATTTTGAACCTTCAACTTCACACAGTTCCCCTCCCGAAAAAATCAGTCCAATTTTAGCTAACTCTAAGGTTAAAAGTGAAATCCATCCGAGAACCTCTATCGTACACAAAGGTAAAAACCCCGCAGTGAATTTATCAGCGGTCGATATCCCGCTGACTCTTCATTTAGATTTCATGACCTCGTCGAGTCTCGAAGAGTATAACATACATTCAGATTCCATGCCCATGGGTTCCCTTGATTATATTTCTTGCAAATCTGAAGAGCCAAGTCTTTGCATCCCTTATCACCCGTTTTTGCTTTTCTCATCTGATGAAGAAGCTAAAGATTCTCTTTTAGTTTTCCAGAACCCTCTTTATAATACACTGTTTCCCTATCCAGTAGTACTGATGGCAGCCACCGGAGGAGGAGTGGGAGGGGCTCTTGGAGGAGGAATGGGAGGCCAAGGGCCTCCCCTGCCTCCCAAATTTTTCACTAAAGTGGTTGCGAGATATGCACCTTTGGTCCTACCTGTCCCTCTTCATGACCTTCCTAAAAATTATATAAAAAACTTACCAAAATTTACAGGGGAAGGAGACTTGAACGCAACCGAAGATATAAACTTCTTTGATCAGTTCATGGAAATCCTAGATCTTGAGCACAAAGATGTGTATTCGAGGATATTTGTTCAAAATTTCAAACGACAGGTACGAATCTGGTTTCGAAGCCTACCCACAAGATCGATATTATCCTACGATGCCCTAGAAGGTTCCTTCCTTAGACAATGGGGCGAAAGGAAAGACCACCTGTATTATTTGACTGAGTTCAGATCTTTAAAGAAAAATAATTCGAAAACAATTATGGAATTTATTCAAAGATTTAACAAGCTATATAATAAGATCCCAGCCGAAGTTAAACCATCCCAACCTGTAGCCAAATTAACCTTCGCGGGAGCTTTCGAACCCGATTTTTACCTTCTCTTAAAAGAAAGGCAAGTGACTACCTTAACCCGAATGCAGGATGATGTTGTGGAAATCGAATCTAACATGATGGCCTCTGGCAAGTTGAAAGCTAATATAGAAATAGGAAATCGAGAAGCCAGACATTTTCGGGAACAAGCGGGACCCTCAGGGTCTAATAGATCCGTAGACGACAAAATGGATGATATGGCTAGGATAATTAAGGAGTTATCGAATAAGATTTCTAGGATGGAGCTAGATCAATCCAAGGTCGATCCTTTCATTAAAAGAGAATTCAAAAGAAACCCCAATCCTCAAAATCAACAAAAGAAGATTAAAAATGAAGACCAGAAAATTCAAACCCCTTTAAAAAATGAAAAATTTATAGGAGGAAATGACCTGGAAGATTCCGAGGGTCTGGAAGAAGATGTGACAAATTTGGGTGACGACTGCACTCAACCCTATGTAACTAAAGAAGATTACAAGAAGTCTTTAAACACACCACAACCATCAAATGAATATGATGATATAAATAACACTGATTTCGTTGTATGTCAAGAAACGACTGATTCTATGATGGATGAGGTCCAACCAAGGTATAACTTGAGGTCTAAAAGAAAACCAACGTTGACTTTTCAACCCAAGAAAATTCTCCCTAGAGGTGAAGCATACGAGC
>WSFP011504979.1:0-13538 GCA_009831015.1 Picea engelmannii | reverse complement strand
GCTCGTATGCTTCACCTCTAGGGAGAATTTTCTTGGGTTGAAAAGTCAACGTTGGTTTTCTTTTAGACCTCAAGTTATACCTTGGTTGGACCTCATCCATCATAGAATCAGTCGTTTCTTGACATACAACGAAATCAGTGTTATTTATATCATCATATTCATTTGATGGTTGTGGTGTGTTTAAAGACTTCTTGTAATCTTCTTTAGTTACATAGGGTTGAGTGCAGTCGTCACCCAAATTTGTCACATCTTCTTCCAGACCCTCGGAATCTTCCAGGTCATTTCCTCCTATAAATTTTTCATTTTTTAAAGGGGTTTGAATTTTCTGGTCTTCATTTTTAATCTTCTTTTGTTGATTTTGAGGATTGGGGTTTCTTTTGAATTCTCTTTTAATGAAAGGATCGACCTTGGATTGATCTAGCTCCATCCTAGAAATCTTATTCGATAACTCCTTAATTATCCTAGCCATATCATCCATTTTGTCGTCTACGGATCTATTAGACCCTGAGGGTCCCGCTTGTTCCCGAAAATGTCTGGCTTCTCGATTTCCTATTTCTATATTAGCTTTCAACTTGCCAGAGGCCATCATGTTAGATTCGATTTCCACAACATCATCCTGCATTCGGGTTAAGGTAGTCACTTGCCTTTCTTTTAAGAGAAGGTAAAAATCGGGTTCGAAAGCTCCCGCGAAGGTTAATTTGGCTACAGGTTGGGATGGTTTAACTTCGGCTGGGATCTTATTATATAGCTTGTTAAATCTTTGAATAAATTCCATAATTGTTTTCGAATTATTTTTCTTTAAAGATCTGAACTCAGTCAAATAATACAGGTGGTCTTTCCTTTCGCCCCATTGTCTAAGGAAGGAACCTTCTAGGGCATCGTAGGATAATATCGATCTTGTGGGTAGGCTTCGAAACCAGATTCGTACCTGTCGTTTGAAATTTTGAACAAATATCCTCGAATACACATCTTTGTGCTCAAGATCTAGGATTTCCATGAACTGATCAAAGAAGTTTATATCTTCGGTTGCGTTCAAGTCTCCTTCCCCTGTAAATTTTGGTAAGTTTTTTATATAATTTTTAGGAAGGTCATGAAGAGGGACAGGTAGGACCAAAGGTGCATATCTCGCAACCACTTTAGTGAAAAATTTGGGAGGCAGGGGAGGCCCTTGGCCTCCCATTCCTCCTCCAAGAGCCCCTCCCACTCCTCCTCCGGTGGCTGCCATCAGTACTACTGGATAGGGAAACAGTGTATTATAAAGAGGGTTCTGGAAAACTAAAAGAGAATCTTTAGCTTCTTCATCAGATGAGAAAAGCAAAAACGGGTGATAAGGGATGCAAAGACTTGGCTCTTCAGATTTGCAAGAAATATAATCAAGGGAACCCATGGGCATGGAATCTGAATGTATGTTATACTCTTCGAGACTCGACGAGGTCATGAAATCTAAATGAAGAGTCAGCGGGATATCGACCGCTGATAAATTCACTGCGGGGTTTTTACCTTTGTGTACGATAGAGGTTCTCGGATGGATTTCACTTTTAACCTTAGAGTTAGCTAAAATTGGACTGATTTTTTCGGGAGGGGAACTGTGTGAAGTTGAAGGTTCAAAATAACTCTTGGTCTTGGGTTGTGGGTACTTAAGCTGGTAGACTACAATAGTTGGCTTAAGGGAACCTCTAGTTTTCAGTATTTTTTCGGGATCGGAAACAGGCGTGGTCTATTTTCTCTCTGGGTTTTGTTTGGTATTCCTTCGGCCAGATGCCATCTTGTTTAAACGTGGAGTCACCAAGTGAAAGATAAGAAAATCCTTTAGAGGGTGTTCACTCTTTGTTCACTATCAAAGGGTGAAACTTGCGAGAAAATGTCGTTCTTCCCAGGGAAAAGATTTTGTAACCTCGTCCCTGGAAATGGCACCAGAAAGATGTTGTTCTAGAGTCTGTACTTAAGGCTTAGAAAGTACAGTGTCTAGGCATCCGAAAGTGAGTAAACAATGAAAAGGGGAGAAGAGAATCAACCTTCGGGAAAGGAAGCTAAGGCTGATTTCTAGGTTGTCGTTGTCGCGCTTCCAACTGTTCCTAGATGTTTATGTCTCGTTCAATTGCAGCCCATGAACATTCAAGTTCTACCCAGGTGGTAGTTTTTTTAAGTATAGTATCGAAGAGATTTAAAGCAATATGGGTTTGGTCCGATAAGCCAGGTCCAATATTAGGTTGTCTTACAACGGGGACAGTCATAGAGGAACAGAAAAATTTAAAAGAGATTTGGAAGTTTTTATGCTGTATCAATTTGATATTATAAAAGAGAGCTTTGAATCCAATATAAAGGATAAAATGCAAACCAAAGGCCTTTTTCCGTAACTAAGTTATATTTTCAATAAATAATGTGTGAAATATGAGAAAAACATTAAGCTGTCTATAAAGCAAGGCTCCTATCAAGGGAGAATATCACCCCATAAACAGAAGAAGAAAATAGGATAGGAAGGAATCTGACGAAGCATAAAGTATGAAAATCTAAAAGGTTCACAAGTCTTGTACCTGCTAATAGCAGATACAAAGGAAAAACTGTAAACGATATAGATGGCTAAAAAATTGATCACCACAGTAGATGTTTTATTAAATTGCAATGAAACATTCATCAGACATATATAAGAAAAGTGAAATTGAATATGAAATCACAAAGAAAACAAACTCATAACAAAGTCTTGACGGAATCAAGAGTCTCTGAGTTGCTTTGTATTAATTCTCAAAAGGAGATAGCCTCTATTACAATCGACCAAAAAGGTCTAGCCTTTTTTCTTTCTTCAAAGTGAATATTTATACAAATTTCTATATGATGGAATCTCAATCATTCCAGAGGTTTTTGGTTACAACAAAAGAGATTAAACATTTCAATTCTTTATCTTTATCTATATTTGGTACCGGAAACCTACCTCTTCGCATGCTCGGTGCAAATTACGCACTTCTCTACCAACTAGGATATCAAATTAGAAGGTGTTTCTTGATTATTTGCCTCAAAAGTGTAACAATCCTTCACCAATTGTGGAAACTTTCCTTCCACCTGTTTGTCTTTGGTGCTGATAGAACATAATTGTACACTCGGTTTAATTAGCCATTTATCTATTTGGACTATGTCCGTCTGGTTTATTTGTGATATTTCAGCTAACTATCTTTCTTCATTTTCCTTGATATTGAGCAGATGCTTGGTTGTATTGATCTAGCCCAGTATCTTAGTGCCGCTTTCACCATCCGAACTCCAACAACTCACATCTAGAAAACCGAAAGCTTCTTAACAAGATTTTCTTACCTCTTTAGCTTGTTGAATACCTTCAGATATGTTACGCTCCCATTCTTTTAGCAAGATGTTACCTCGGGTTTTCTCTGGGATGGAAAACCTAGAACTACTGCCTATTTCCCTTTTCGTAGTGGCTATAATAGCCTCTTGGAAAGCAACGCGAGCCGCCTCAGCTTCTTTTTCTCTGAGAGAGAGGTTTTCCAATACTCGATCAATGAGTTGGAAGTTGTTTTGAATCATTTCCACCTTAGCAAGTAGACCTTGTTGTGATACTGATAATCTTTTTCTGATTTCTATAGCTTGGGATTGAAATATCCCGATATCGATTACCTAGATTTTGGTGAAGTCTAATTTGGCCTGTAGCTGCTCTATAAATTATCCTTGTTGGCCTACCTGTATCTGACTGGTATGAGCCATCAGCTGTGTCTGTTTGAGATCAGCTTTGAGCCGCTCGATTTCCTTTTGATCCGCTACTCCAGCTTGCTCTATACCTGTATTTGCCTGATCTTTGGCAGTTGCCTTTGTTGTAGCTAGTCTAGGCTCTAATGTTTTTATCAAACGATTTTTTCGCTTCAACTGATCCTTTAGGGTCCCGACTGAATATTGGTTGGATGTAGCGAAAGCCCCCAATGTTCCTTCTATTTGAGTTGAAAATTCCTATTTTTTCATAGCTCTCCCATCAGTTAAAATTTTAAATTTCTTTGATATTGTACCTGCCTCTTGGTTAAGTTCTTGTTTCATGATATCCTTTCTCTTCTTATCGAATAAGAATTCATTCAGAGGTATCTCTTCCATTGTTATGGGTGTTAATTCTTCACCGATAACCCAACCTACGTCTGGGACCCCCTTCGTGGACTATAGGGGGGTAACAGAAATGATGGATTTCCAACCTGCTTAGATGATTTCCCTGGAGTAAAAACCGAGGTTGGCTCGCTTGGAGGGTTGGAAGTCTCGGCTTCCTGTTTTAGGCCCCCAATTTTCTCTTTTCTGTCCTAGTGTTCTTCTTGGTCGGGTGCTGAATCTTTGGAGCCCTCAACTTCCATTTGTTGCACCTCTATTGTCATTGGATTCTCACCCCGTAATACTAGTGGAAGGCATCTTCGTCGATGTTCTTGGAATTTGAAAACATCAGCCCTCTCTTCGGGCAACAAGGCTTTTATCTGAGCCAAAAACTTGGCATAAGATCTCGCACCTCAGAAAATGTCATCATGAGGTGAATTCTTGTGCTCAAATATTTTAAGGCCACAACTAGCCAAGTGATTACTCATGACCCTGTGTGGGCCGTGTTTCTTGAATTCAATGTGGACCAATTTAATATCTTCCAAGACTGTTTCCTCGACATTTGCATGCCCAAAATCTAATAAAGAATAGGTATTTAAATGAATGGGGAAAGGTGGCCATACCTTCCTTGAAAATCCTTTAATCTCTTTCCTTATTCCACCAATCATGGTTTGCCTGGCGATCTCGTGACAAGCCAGCTTATCGGGTATAAATAATAGTAGAGCATGTGGAGGGACAGAGGCACCGAAAACCCTGATGTATGAAAATTCTTCCTCCATGTACCAGTCATCCACACTGCTCAAATTGGTTATGATGTTATCTGAGATCCTGGGTGGTGGATTACCGAAGATGGTGACATGCATCGGTACCATTACCCAATTGAAAATTTCGTATATGAAATCTGAGGCCTTATCCTCCCAAATATTTGAATGGTAGACATGGATAGGCTCAACATCTGATGGAGCCCAGCTCTAGGTCATTAAGGGAAAATTCATCATGAAACACACGACGTCCATGATGTATGCGGACATAAAAAATGAAGCGGCCTTCCCGCTCGCCCTCTACGTCCAATATTCTATAATCCGACTGGTTAGACTATCTGACAACAATTTGGCCCAGTCGAAGGAGCAACCTTCCACGACTATATGCATTAGAGGCACCCATGGGAAGAAAGAATGTGTGGTGTCTTCCCTCCCATACAATCTACAAGTCATCATTGCTATGTATTTGAACTATGGTTCCAAAGAAGATATGGAATAAACTCCATTACTATCTGCCCTAAACTTCGTTGGGTGTGAGACCCAATCCTTGATCAAATCAGATAAGATTTTGTCGTATTTATCGCAATCCTTTTGTTTAAAATCCGCTAGAAATTATGCATTGTATGTGAAGTTTGATGTGGATGGAAAATTGTACATCGCCTGTAAGTGTTCTAGTCTAAAGGTCCCAATAATAACCTTTTTCTCGTTGATGATGGTTCTGGTTGGGATATCTACATGATCTAGCACCCATTAGATCATATCATAGTAAGGAAGAAGATGTGGCCTAGCCGCTACTTTATGCATATCTGCTTGGACAAAAATCTTGTATTTGGTGGCCAAGTCATCCTTCTCATTATGACTGGAATCATCTGAACAGTTCACCAAATCGGACTGTAGAACCTCGGAGATGTATGACCAGGTTCTGACATAATCAACACTTCATGGTGAAGTATCAGAAACATTATCTGAGCCTTGTCTTGAAATCTCAGTGCTTGCCTTGGACACTTTTCGTGGGGCCATGACAGAGGATTGTGACTTAGCTCTCCTGTAATAAAAATGTGTATACATACATAAATCATGTTGCTGAGAAAACTTCTCTGTGCAAAATAGAAATGAGCTTTATGACATGAAAGAAAGAGATCTATATCTTCAAACATTTAAAATCTTGATGTCCTTATGAACAGAGCGGTCAAATCATTTTTAGAAACAGATTTAGCAATAAAAACCAAATCATTACTTGTCGCTTTGCCTCATTTCCAATTAATGCCATAAATTTCGACGGTTAGTGACACAAGTTGGTGCAAGGAACATTTAAATTTACCTCGTAGACTGTGCATATTATTATTGGTATTAGACACTAATTAAGCTAGCTTAGTTTCTTTAATTAGGTTTTCATAAACTTTAATCAACCTTTTGGCGTTCGTCATATCAAGAGTTTTCACTCTAACCTTTCGACCCCCTAAAACCTGAGGTCGGGATGACGTGATCTAGTTAAGAGAAAACGTAATCTGGATTAAGCGTTTGATTAATCATGTTTAGTTAATATTGTGACTTCGTGACTTGGGACTTAGAAGGTATAGTTCCTGAGGGGAGCATATGTCGAGTCACGAAATTTTGAGATCGCGATGATGTGATCTAGTTAAGCCAAAAGGTAAACTGGATTAAGTGTTTAATTAATCTATATTTAAGTAATATCGTGACTTCGTGATTCGGGGCTTTGAAGGTATAGCTTTTGGGAGAAGCATATTCCGAGTCACGAAATCCCGACAAAGTTTAACTATGGTTAAAAACTATTCACCCCTGACACTAACCCGGGTAACATGCACAAGTGTCTCATGATTTCACCCATCGGAGTTATGACGACAAGACTTTTGGGGAGGGCGAACGCCGAGACACAAAATACCGACAACTCTTAACTAAAGTTTAAGGAATTTTACTCTCGACGCTAACCTGGGTAAGCTTTCAAGGTTACTTCACACATCGAGGCTTAGAAACAATGTGACTTGTAACTCCCAAAACGCGATATCCCGAGGTAAAGAAAAGTGAAAAGGCTCGTTCATGGTTAAAAATAAATGGTATTATAAGTATAACAACCATCACCACTTTTCATATCGGGACTAATTAGATTCTCAATGAGTAAAGTTCACAAAGTAAAAGGAAACTTAAATGGCCAACCTTTGATTCTAATAATTACACTTAAACCAGTTGAAAAAGGCGGCTCCAACACTCGGCAGTGTTATTGGTGCATTCTAATTATAGTCTATACGAAAGGAAATGGTGTTTACCTTTTGGATCAATGAGGATGCACCCTTCCCTTGATCCCTCCTATGATTTATATCCATCAAAGTATATGGTCCAAATTTGTGAACGACAATCGCCCTTTTCCTCTTTCTTACTACTTTCTTGTTCCCCTATTTTTTGTTTTGTAATCTATAGTGCAAGGTCTTGATAGAAGAGGGTGTCTTCTGTCGGTATCGACGACTTCTCTTGAAAAACCATTTCAAATTTTTGAGTGAGATGGACATTGGATAAGAGAGGAGAAAAGTTTTTGAAGTGGGAATCATAGGAATAATTGCCCAGCACGAGGAAATCTGTAGATGAGGGTTCATTTAAGGTTTCTAGATCAGTGACCGTATGTTTCAGATATCTCTCCCTATCGATTCTAATCATATTTTTGTATCCCTTCAGTGGTAGCCAAAGGTGTGCCCGGTCTGTACTAAAGTACCTGTTTAAATTCTCAGACCAATCTCAACTTAGTAGTAACCCATAGGCCTCTGGGATGTCTACTGCAATGATGTCAATCACTTGCACAAATTTAGGATGTGTCGCTATTCTGATCATTACATCTCTGAGTTCCCCCATGACTTTGACCTAGGTCCTATCTAGTTTAATCACATGTTTATCTCTCTTGAGAGGAACGACATTTAATTTTTTGAAAATAGACAAGGGCATAACGTTGGAAGATTCTCCCGAATCTACCAAATAATTGTGGAGGTTCTTGTTGAAGATTTCAAACGTTAAGAGAAACGGTGGGACAAAAGGTTTTCCCTTCTTATCTTCTGAGCAGGTATTCATAGTGGGTTTATTTAATAGATCTGTGGAAGTTATATTTATTTGTTGCTCATTGCTTTTCATAGGGTTTTCCACTGCTTTCAACTCTTGTAACAAGAAATAGTTTTGCTGAGGAATTCTGCATATGTCCATAACCAATATATTAGCCTTCAACTTATTCAGATCTTCAACTACGTTGTACTCTAGTTTGGGCGATTCTCGCATATGGATGCTAATAGGGTTATTACGGGGAGAAAAAGGTGCTTTCGGGTGATCGGGAGTTGACCTTTCCCATGGCATTTGAGTGGTAGTAGGATCCTTTGAGACAAGAGGTCCTTTACTTATAGTTTTCAAAACTGAGATCTCTATGGGTGGTTCTTGAACTTGAAATAGGTCGTCAGAAGGAATAATTAAGACAGGATACCATATCAGCATGGTTGTATCTTCTGGTGGGTCAATCTCTTCTTGGTCAGCAATATTCATAACCAAACTTCTTGGTTCTTCGGGTAGGGAAACCTTGTCTAAAAATCGGTTGGCCATCAAATTCATGGCATGCACCCATTGAGGGAAGTCTCTTTCGGAGTGGTTTTCCTGGTGATAAGTACAGAAAGAATCAGATGTGGCATTCCCTAGATCGATATTCAAGTTAGTTGGGGGAGTTTCAATGGCTTTGAACGGTGGGTTCCTTTTAAAGAAAGGCTTATAAGGCCTTTGGCCTTGGTTTCCTTCCCCTTTGTTTCTCTTCATGTCTATGATCTTGTTTGATAATTTCTTAACCATGCATTGTAGATCTTCTATGTCTCCATTACCCTTGTCGTGAGTCTATTTTGCTTGATTCCCTGGTGGTCTAGTCAGAAGGATTCCTATCCTGGGAGGAGGTTGAGCTTATTTCTTAACTAAAGAGAACTAGCCTTATTTACACCCTTTCATCTGGAATTCTATCATTTTAGCTTATTCAAAATTCTCAGCTAAGGTTCATTTGCCAACCCTCTTCACAAACATGGAAATAGAAGTTGGGAGCGCATTAGTGTAGACTTCGATTTGCAACTCCTGAGTTGGTTTGGCTTTGGGCTGAAATTTGTTTAAAATGGTCGTGAATCTTTGATTAAAATCTTTAACTCTTTCTTTCAAACTCATGGTGGCGGTGAAAAACTTAGCCATCATATCTCCTGTAGTAGTCTCTTCTACAAATTTGTCTAGAAAATCTTTTTGAAACTCCATCCAGCTAGTTATGGATCCTACAGGTAAGTTAAAATACCATGTGGAGGTTGAATTCTCAAAAGTGTAGGGGAACAACCTACAAAATATGTCTTCATGCTTGACATTCATAAGCCTGATCGCTAGTATAAATTTCTTGATGTGATCTTCAGGCAATACAGAGGTTTCGGGATCGAACCTAGTGTTAGTCTCTAATTTTGTCTTGGTTTAGTGAGAAAACCTTATTCTAAACCCTTCTTACCTACACTTCAATTTATGTTTCCAATTGATTTTGTTCTTTGTTTTTAGTGTCTTATGGTTTTGATTTCATTTTTTGAATAGTTTATTCAAGTTTGATTTTGAAAAAAATTGTTTAAAATTGAAGTGTCTCCTTTTATGTCGTTTGAATTTCAAAATTTCAAGTTGTCAAATGCGCTACGGGAATAAGCCTATTCTCGTAGCGCCAAATAATCATGCCATAACTTGCGCATGTTATCCCAATTTAGTTATGATGACACGATTCATGAATTGAGAGTTCGTGTGCTCCCATGAAAGCTTAGCAATCATTTCCAAATACAACAGTTTCAGAATATAATTTCTATGCACGCGCGCAAGGTTCATTTCAAAATCACATGTTGCTTGATAATCATTATATGTTACCTGTTCGAAGTTGGTTTAATTCAGGCTTGCAGGGAGAAATGCAAATATCCATTCAAAGCAGCAAGATACACTAACAATTGCAGGTGGTGAATTTGGAACCCGAAGACGATAGTTGCAAAATCGGGTTTAATGGCACCAAAGAGGAGCAGACAGGTTGCCAAAATAGAAATATAAGGAGCCGAACTTCTTGAGGCCTATCCTCAGATGGCCCAAAGGTTCAAGGATGCCAAATGGTTTGAATTTCTCACCACATTTCAGGGTTATGCGTGTTTCCATGGAATTCGCTTAGAATTTCGATGGTCACGAGGTTGAAATCGGAAAGATGTTGATGCTAGTCACAGAGCAGACTATAGATAAATCTTGCAGTCTTGTGGTTGGAGGGGAAAGATGGTGGAAGAAGGAGCACGTGGTTACTGAATTTGTAAATCAATTTCTCCTTCTAGATAAGCAGAATCCATATTGGAGAAGGGGAATACCGCGTAATTGTGTTCAACTTGAATGACACACAGCTCTGGTGGTGATTCACAGGTACATCACCTACAAATGAATATTTTCATTGGTCTACATCTACCATATCAGAATACTGATGCATCTAAATGGTGATTACCCTTTAAATCTTCCTTATTTTCTGCTTAAAGGTTTGACAAAAATGTCCAAGAAAGTACAATCAATCTCCACTAATGCTAAAGGCAGTTTGTTCCATCAAGTCCTGATCAAAACCCTAGTCATGTCTACCCTGAACGAATTACAAAATCCCTGGAACTAGTTGGTGCAATCCTTAAAACCTATCACTCAATCCAATAAGCAGAAAAAGGGCAAAGGGAAGAAGACCATTACTCAGAGCCTAGATATTTCTAATGAAATTCCTGTGAAAGATGAGTCTTCTGATATCAAGGTAACTAAGAAAAGCAGAAGTAAGAGACCTAGATGGGAGCTCAAAATTGAAATTATTCCTGAAGAAGATGTTAAAGGAGAAACATTGTCAGATAATGACCTCACTGCTCAAACTATAGTCAAGTCTGAAATTCCATCGACCAACAAAAGGAGTGTTGCAATCAAAGGAAAAAAGGGTAAAGGTGCGTATGTATCACAGAAACCTCAGAGGAATTTGACTAGGGTTACTAATAAATATAGGCTCAATTCAAAAGCGATGTTCAATCGGTCAATCAAAGAAGAAAACACCATAATCATAGAAGATGACTCTGAAGATGTTGAAACAAGTACCAGGAAAAGAGCAAAAAAGACCCCATTACCCAAGAAATATGTCAACAAAGGTAAGGGAATACTTACACCACCTATAGGCCCTGTAATGAGAGCTTCAACTAGATTAGCAAAAGCTATAAATATGGTTGAAGGCATCATTGAATTCCCTGAAGAAAAACAGGATTACTTGGTAGACTCAGATTGCTTACCAGATGTACCTAGAGCTTTAGATTCATCAAGTTCCGAGGAAGAAAATAGCTCAGAATTAATCTCAAAATACCAAGTTAAAGCCAAGGAACCTAGTGTTTCCTTAAACTTGAATGAAACTGCACCTTCTGAAGATTGCAAGAAAACATAGATTGAAATGGAACCAAAAGTAACTAATGGTTCAAACATAGAAGAAACATTTGTCAACAATGATATGCCTTGTGAAGGTTCAAAGGCTCGTGGCTACATAGGGAAACATAGCAACGATGGAAACACTATTTCAGAATTGACAGAAGCACCATTAGATGCAAAGAATCATTAAAATAAGAACCAGAAAAGCTACAGTAAACTCTCTGTTATTTTTACCTGTTTTAGTCTTTTTCTTCAAGAGGGGTTGCAAAACAGCTGGAGATGAATTTGTTGAAACAAAAAGAGGTTTTTGTTGGGAACATTCCCCTTCACAAAAAACTCTCTCATTTTTTATATAGCTATCACCATTTAAGAGATTCAAATTTATCTTTGAAGGCTAATTTTCTGATAAGCTATAGGAAATACTCTCTTATTTTTTCTTGTTTTAGTCTTTATCTTCAAAATATGTTACAGAACAGTTCGAGAGGAATTTAATGAAACCAAAAGAGGTTTTTGTTTGGAACATGCCCCTTCACAAAAACCTCTCAGTTTTTACACAACTATCACTATTTAAGATATTTGAATTGATCTTTGGGGGCTAATTTTCTGATAAGCTACAGGAAATACTTTGTTATTTTTTCTTGTTTTAGTCTTCTTCTTCAAGAGAGGTTGCAGAATAGTTGGAGATGAATTTGATGAAACAAAAAGAGATTTTTGTTGGGAACATGCCACTTCACAAAAACCTCTCTCGGTTTTTACACAACTATCACCATTTAAGAGATTTGAATTGATTGTTGGACCCTATTTTTCAGGAATTTACCAGATTTGTTTTCCTGAAAAATCTCATGGACAGCAGTTGACAAGCCACCTCATCAATTCGAATTGGAGATCAGATTGGATATTCTCCTTGATTATTTGAAATAAGAAACTAAACATAGATGAGTAGGTTTTCAGATCCATTTCTTTTGGATCTTGATTATTATGTATTGTTTCTATATAAACTCTATAGAATGAGAGGAAGAGTGGGGGAAAATTGGAGATCCAGAGAAACTTTTTGTGGAGCTTATTGTAAAAGACATTTATGTTCAATTGACACTCAATAGAAAAGGAATATGGATGGTTAGACCTTCTTTTTTCTACTCTGTTATTTCATTCTTCATGCTTGAATTTATTATTCAGAATGCAATGCTTTTTGGTTCTTGAATGTTAATTTATACAGTGAAGATTTTGTTGTAGAGATAAATTTTCAAGTAATAAGGTCAAGTTGATTCCTTTGTTTCTTTATAACATATTGAGACAAACTCTTGTGAAGTTGACATATTGAAGATTTCACTTTCCTTTTTCTTAAATTTGTTTAATCCATCTATGTATCTACCTATTATTTAGTCAGTGGGATATACTATGTTTTATTCTTGATTTTCCTGTCATGTTGTAATCTTGACCCAGTTTTAAACCACTTTACAATAAACCAAATCATAAAACCTTAAAAATACTTTGTAATAAACAAATGATGCCCTAGATTTCCCTCTTAGCAATCAAGTGAAACTTTAGGGACTAACATTTTTGGCGTCGTTGCCGGGGACGGAGACATGAAGTATTTCTCCCTGGGAGAATGACAATGATCAGATCCGCTTCTTGATGGTGAACGGGAAGGGATAGATACATGACTATGGATCTTTCACCATGGTGACTCCACTGTCTAAATATTAATAGGCGACTCCACTGGATCCAAGCATGGAAGCCATTTTGGCTCAAAGGTTTTGTTTTTATGATTTTTCAGATGTCATTGGTTTTCCAAACCCAATTCCTAGAAGAGATGAGTGGGAAGGTACCCTTCCTACATTTAAAAGTTGGGATTGGGAGGTTCTAGTTGAGCATCTACTAGATTTTCATGATTTTATTCATGAACGATAGATTTTGCATGAGGATGTCAAGATCAAGCTTTTCAGATACTCATTGAAGGGAGAATCCCTTGACTGGTGCAGATCTCTTCCAACTTCAAGTATTAACTCATTGGCAAGTTTTCATGATGCTTTCAATATATTTTGTAAAGAAGACTTTTCAACTGAAAGTCTTTTTGAAAATTGTTGTGATGAATTTGATAAGCATATTCAACAGAAAGAAAATGTTTCTTCTTATTGCAAGAATGAAAATCATGTTGTTGAGGAAGTTTTTCCAAATCTAATTGATAATAGGAAAGATGACTGGATAGTTGTGAATGCATTAGATTTTGTTTCTAATGCACCTATTGTCTTAGAT
>WSFP011504971.1:0-13539 GCA_009831015.1 Picea engelmannii | reverse complement strand
CTTGTTGCACCCTTTGGGATTTCCTGGTGGTGGGTTTCTTCGGAGGCATTGTTCCTACAACTAAAAACGATGCTTTAGACATGTGTACAGAATAACGTTGGACGAAAAAATATGAATTGAAGCGTAAAACACCCATAAGCCGGTACATACATGTAGTGCTTGCTAAAATTGTTGTTTTAATACTCACTTGACCTTGGAAACTTTCTCCAGATTGCTCATCGTGATCCTCTGGGTGCTCCGAACTTATTTGCGCACAGAATGAGCTCATACACAATGACTCGAAAGAATATAACAAGAGAGATCCTACCAGTCGTATCAACTAGTTAATATGAGTAATGGATGCAATTCAAAACAACCTACCGTCGAATCTCTGCAAATAAATTCTACGTTGGTTGACAGTGGAGGCACAAAGGGAGATGCATTGTATCAGGAGGCTTAAACGGTCCTTTTGGTTTACGCACGAATTAGAAACTAATGCACAATCCTGGAATTAATTAACCCTTTAAATGCGTCGTATCTAGCGTATCTTAGAGCTAAAACGTCCCATCACATCTCATTTCTCAGCGAACAGGTCGGGGATTGGCAACACCTTGTGTATGTTTCCGTTGGTATCCTTCTTAGAAAACTTCTGATGCCGACGGGTATCGGGGATCTATTCAAGGGCATAGTTTCTTTGCAGGTTATATCTTCGTAAATCCCCGATGCCGATAACATTTCAGCATTCGGCGATCGGTGATATCCTTCCTTTACTCACACGACGCTTACTCTCTTCCAAACTTCCCAACACCGACGAGCGTCGGTCATCGGCGATATTTCTTGCATAGCGCATGTTGCGTAATTAAGACTGTTGTCTATTGATGCCGATGGGGGTCGGGGCTCAGCTATTTTGGTCCTCTCGGTTCTTTAATCAAATGTTAGTCTTTGTTAATTCATGATGATTTTCGCTTGCCCGAACAACTTTAAAAGACTTAAAATGAAAAATAAAAGACGAGCAAATGCAACATTTTCATACTAAGATCAAGTTAGACATTCAAAAGAGATCAAGTGGTACCCAAAAAGTGAAATTTGACGTAGACTTTTAGGGTGTGTTGAGTGCTCAACAAATGGAAATTCACTGGGCGAAAGCAGAATCTTTGTTCCTTCCTTAGGGCTCGGCTGATACAGAAGCAAGTGGAGACCTTAACTATTTTTGAATCCGAGCCTATTTTACCTTTTCTTTTTGAACTTCTTTGGTTGATGCTTTCGGGTCTGCCCATGGGGTTTTAACCTTTATTCCTCCTTCATTCCTGTAACCCTGACTCATGCCCTTTTAGACAAAAATCTAGCAAAGTATTCACTAGCATGAAGCCTTTAGTTACCTTTGATCACTTGCTATGGTGTTGCTCCGCTGCCAGCGAGCGTCCATAGCCCTGACGAAGTCACCCCGACATCACAGACCTTGCTCTGTTGCCAACGAGCGTCTATATCCCCGACAGAAGTATCTACATACCCTCTCCCATTGTTCACTCGTTTGCTATAGTTAACTTTTATTTCGGCAGAATGCCCTGAGCGAGTGAGAGAGGATGACGTATGTTTAATTTGCAAAGTGAGATGGTTAAGGTGAATCCTTTGCTAGCTTTGCCTTCTGGGTTCATGTAGTCCTTTTTGGCTTTCCAAATTTCCCTTATGGACTTACCAAACCACTAAGCAGACACTTCTGACATTTCTCCAAAGTTGTTCATTTGTGCAGGTTGGATAGAGGACTCTTCAAAGCGACCGTAGGTTCCTTGATGCTCCTTGTGTTGTTTTTGAGCAATCAGTTAGGAATAAAGTTCATTATGTCACATTATTTGAGGTCAACCATTTTCTTGCTAAACACAACCTTCAAAAGTGCGGAAAACAAAACTGCAAAAATAAAATAAAGCAAAATCGCAAAGATCTATCTAGAACCGAAATCATGAAAACAACATACAAACAAAAGAGATATTATTATTATTATTATTATTTTATTTAATGAAATATTATTACTGGAAATATTGTTTTAGGGCTTGGCCATTAACTGGGAGGGCATTAGGTTCTCCCCTCAGATTTTGTAACCGATAAGTGTCTGCCCCAATCTTCTCAGCTACCTGGAAAGGTCTGAACCACAGATTATGAAACTTAGAATTCTTCCCTTTTGGTTCATTTGCTCTGTCCCACCTTACGACTAGGTCTCCTACTTCAAAACTCTTCCCTTTAGCCTTATGTTTATCAAACCATATTTTCACTATCTGTTGGTGAGCTAGGAATTTTGACTTAGCCTTTTCTCTCTCTTCTTCTGGCATGAGGAGAGTGTCAATCCTTTGTTGTATGACTAACGAAGGTTGTCCTCCAGAATCTTGGGCTAGTTGAAGAGATGGGAGATAAAGCCCATTTGGGAGAATGGCTTCCTGTCCATAAACCAGAAAGTATAGGGAATTTCCTATAGCTTCCTTGGGTGTTACCCTATTGGCCCATAGAGTGTTATGGAGTAGATTATGCCAATTTCTTTGGTTATCCACAACCATCCTCTTTAATATTCTCACTAGGTTCTTATTAGTGGATTTTGCCACCCTGTTTCCCTATGGATAATAATTTGCAGAGTACTTGATTATGATTCCTTTGTCCAGAGCGAACTCTGTCAATAGGGTGGAGGAAAAATAGATTGCATTATAAAAAACTAGGACAGAAGGGACATCAAACTTTGTGATTAGTTGTTGTTCTATGAATTGGATCACTACTTTTCTGTTTACATGAGTCAAAGGGATAGCCTCTGCCCATTTTGTGAAGTAATCAATTGCGGTCAGAATGTACTTGTGTTGTTTTGAAGAGCTTGGTGTGATTTCTCCTATGATATCTAACCCCCATTGCTCAAAAGGCCTAGAGGCATTCATGGGTTGAAGTGGAACTCCTGCTCTCTTTTCTCTCCCAGCACTTATTTGACAAGTTTTGCAATTTCTAGCGTAAGTGTGAGTGTCTTTGAACAAGGTGGGCCAGTAATAACTAGCCCTCAGTATCTTATGAGCGGTGGTGTTTCCTGCGAAATGTCCACCAGCAGGGCCATCATGGATTTCCTTCAATACTTTTTCTGCATCTTCACGTTCGAGACATCTTAAGAGTACTCCATCATAATTAATTCGGAAGAGTACCGAATTTATGAGGCAGTATTGTGCATATTTTAACCTGAGAGCTCTCCTTTCCCTGGGGTTGAGATTTTCTGGACAGGGCCCATGGTGTAGGAGGTAGTTCAGATTCTTATACCAAGACTTGGTCCCTGGAAATGTATGAAGCTTCACCACACCATAATGCCATTTCATTCTCCCATCTAAAATCTTCATTTGCTTGGTCCTGGGCTTCAGCTGCAAGTTTGCACAACCCTTGCCCCTTAACAAGTTTGGCAGGTTTTATATCTAGGTCGAATTCCTGAACTACTGCCATCCAGTTCCCTCTTCTTTGCCCCATCTCTTGCTGAGTAAACAAGGATCGAACTGCAGGGTGAGGCACAATCACTTTGGTGTGGTTCTTGAGGATGTAAGACCTGAAGTGTTTTACTGCCTTGTAAATCGCATAGGCCTATTTGTCAACAGCATGATAGTTAAGCTCATCTCCTTGGAGATTAGTGCTCATGAACGACACTAGAGCTTCATTGTTGTCATCATCCTTCTGAGTCAATACTGCGGCTAACGAATGGCCAGAGGCGAAAGTATAGAGGAAGAAGTCCCTATTGAAATCGGGACTTCGTAGCACAGGGGCCCGGGATATGGCAGTTTTAATATTGTTGAAAGCATCCTTTCGTTCATCATCCCACATAAATTCGATAGCTTTGTGAATCATATTTCGTAAGGGTTTGATGATTTCCGCGAAATCAGGAGTGAATTTTCTCACAAATTTTATTTGCCCAAAAAAGGATTGCATAACTTTCTTGTTATGGGGTAACGGGAGTTGAGCTATGGCTCTAATCCTTTCTGGGTCTATGTGAATACCTGCTTGGGATATAATATGACCTAACAACTTACCCTCCTCGACGTTGAAAATTGTTTTCTTTGGATTTAAGAGTATACCGTATATCCTACACCTTTCGAAAATTTGAGTTAAGTGTTGGATGTGTTCTTCTTTGTTCTTTGAATACATGGTTACGTCGTCTAGATACACTACCACACACTTGTTGATTAGTCCCTGAAATGCTACGTCCATGGCCCTTTGAAAGGTTTCTCCTGCATTGATTAACCCAAAAGGCATGCGTTTATAAGCGAAGGTTCCCCACTTGGTTCGGAAGGTAGTTTTTAAACGATCTTCCTCCGGAACTAGGACTTGGTTGTAACCTGAGAAACCATCCAGTAGGGAGAAAATCTCTGAGTCAGACATGGTCTGTAGGAGTTGTTCCATTGGTGGGACTAGGTAGTTTTCCTTTTCTGAAGCTCTGTTGAGATTTCTAAAATCTACGCATAAGCGAATTTCTCCAGACTTTTTCCTCACATGAACCAGATTTGATACCCATGTGGAATGCCTGACCTGGAAAATGATCTTGGCATCTAAAAGTTTCTTTAATTCCTGATACATGAGAGGTTCCAGGGATGGGTGATACTTTCATAGATTTTGTTGAAAAGGTTTCCTCTCAGGTTTTAACGGTATAGTGTGTTGAATGATCCGGGTGTCGTAGGTTTTCAAATCTCGGTAGGACCATGCGAAGACATATTGATATTGTCTGAATAGTTTGAGATAAGCCTTTCTTTCCTCTTTAGATATGGTTTTGAAAAAGTTCACATTCTTTGGATTCTCCGAGGTCCCAAGATTTATAGTTTCATGCAAGGGACAAGAATTGTCGGTCTTTGCATTCTTAGGCCCCCTAAAGCGTTCTTTCGGGTCAAATAGATTTTCTAGATTAGCTATCCCTTTCAGGATGGTGTGAGATTTCTATCTGTCAATAGGCTAGCCTATTCGAGGATCAGTCTCTATCGCTTGTTCCCGGAATACCTCATCGTCGATGGCTAAATCTTTGAAATTGTCTTGGTTAGTTAGGAAGTCTATGATCTTCTCATCTCCTTCAAAGACCTTCAATTAGAGATATTGTTAGGCACTGATGCTTTGTAGAGCAGTTCCATAGTGAACCGAGAGGCTTCATAGTCCTCTAGAGGTGACAGCCTCAAAGCAGCTGTGGCCAAAGAATCAGCAAGGATGTTCTTTGCTTTGGGGATCGCAGTGATATTGAAAGCTTCAAAATGCTCCATTAACCTATGCACTTCCTGCTGATAGTTCTTCAGGTGTGGGGAATTGCAGTGTATAGTATTCCTTACTTGTCTAACAATAATCTCGAAGTCCCCCAAAAATTTCAATTCTTTGGCGTTCAAGTCTATGGCTTTCTTTAACCCCTGTACTAGAGCTTCATATTCGGTGGTGTTATTGGTGCATTTGAATTCTAGTCTACAAGACAGGAAATGATGTTTACCTTTTGGATCGATAAGGATGCACCCTGCCCCTGATCCTTCCTGTGATTTAGATCCATCAAAGTATATGGTCCAAATTTGTGAAAAACAATAGCCCTTTCCTCCTTCCTTATTACTTTCTAACTCTCCTATTTCTTGTTTTGTAGTTTGTAATGCAGGGTCTTGGCAGAAGAGGGTGTCTTCTGTCGGTATCAACGATTTCTCTTGAGAGACCATTTCAAAGTTTTGGGAGAGGGGGGCATCGGATTAGAGAGGAGAAAAGTTTTTGAAGTGGGAATCGCAAGAATAATTGCCCGGCACGGGGAAATCTGTAGATGAGGGTTCATTCAGGGTTTTTAGATCAGTGACCATATGTTTTAGATATCTCTCCCTATTGATTATGATCATATTCTTGTATCCCTTCAGTGGTAGCCAAAAGTGTGCCCAGTTTGCACTAAAGTACCCATTTAACTTCTCAGAACAATCTCGACTTAGTAATAACCCATAGACCTCTGGGATGTCTACCATGATGATGTCAATCACTTGCACAAATTTAGGATGTGTTGCTATTCTGATCATTACATCCATGAGTTCCCCCATGACTTTGACCTAGGTCTTGTCTAGATGTATCATGTGTTTGTCGCTATGTAGAGGAATGGCATTTAATTTTCTGCAAATAGACAAAGGCATAACGTTGGAAGATGCTCTTGAATCTACCAAACAATTGTGGAGGTTCTTGTTGAAAAATTCAAATGTTAAAAGGAAAGGTGGGACAAAAGGTTTTCCCTTCTTATCTTCTGAGCAGGTGTTTACAGTCGGTTTATTTGCTAGATCTGTGGAATTTAGATCTCTTTGTTGTTCATTCCTTGTCATAGGGTTTTCTACTGATTTCAAAGCTTGTAGTAGGAAATCTTTTTGCTGAGGGATTCTACATATGTCCATTACCGATATATTAGCCTTCAACTTCTTCAGATCTTCAACTACGTTGTACTCTAGCTTGGGCGATTCTCGAGTATGGATACTAATAGGGTTCTTACAGGGAGAAAAAGGTGCTTTCGGGTGATCGGGAGTTGACCTTTCCCTCGATGTTTGAGTGGTAAAAGGATCCTTTGAGACATGAGGACCTTTACTCCTAGTTTGCACAACCGAGACCTCTACGGGTGGTTCTTGAACCTGAAATATGTCGTCAGAAGTCATAATTAGGTCATGATCCCATATTAGCATGGTTGTATCTTCTGGTGGATCAATCTCTTCTTGATCGGCAACATTCATAACTGAACTGCTTGGTTGTTCGGTCAGGGAGACTTTGTCTAGAAACTGATTGGCCATCAAATGCATGGCATTTACCCATTGAGGGCAGTCTCTTTCAGAGTGGTTTTCCTGGTGATAAGTACAGAAAGAATCAGATGTGACATTCCCTAGATCGATATTCAAGTTGGCTGGGGGAGGTTCAATTGCTTTGAACGATGGGTTCCTTTTAAAGAAAGGCTATAGGGCCTTTGGCCCTAGTTTCCTTCCCCTGTGTTTCTCTTCATGTCTATGATCTCATTTGATAATTTCTTAACCATGCATTGTAAATATTCTATGTCTCCATTACCCTTGTCGGGATTATGTTCTATTTGTTTACCTAGCGGTCTACTCAGAAGGAGTCCTCTCCTCGGAGGAGGCTGAACTTCTTTCTTAACTAAAGAGACCTGGTCTTCTTTACACCATTTCATCGGGACTTCTACCATTTTGGCTTCTTCAAAATTCTCAACTAGGGTTCATTTAGCAACCCTTTTTATGAACATGGAAATGGAGGCTAGGAGAGCGTTAGCGTAAACTTCAATTTGCAATTCCTTAGTTGGCTTAGCTTCGGGCTAGAACTTGTTCAAGATAGTCGTGAATCTTTGGTTGAATTCTTTGACCCTTTCTTTCGAACTCATGGTGGCGGTGAAAAACTCGGCTATCAGGGCTCCCGTAGTAGTTTCTTCGGCAAATTTGTCTAGAAAAACTTTCTGGAACTTCGTCCAACTAATTATAGATCCTATCGGCAGGTTGAAATACCATGTGGAAGCCGAATTTTCAAACGTATAGGGGAAAAGTTTGCATACTACGTCTTCATGTTGGATGTTCATAAGCTTGATCGCTAGTATACATTTCTTGATATGATCTTCAGGCAATCCAGAGGTTTCGGGATCGAACTTTGGTAGCAACTTCTCTGGATGACGGGGAAGGTTATGAAAAGGTCCTGGGAGGGCCAAAGCATCTCTGGATAACCAGTGTTGATTGTTCATAGGCAGGTTCCCCCTTTCATCATTATGGTCATTGTTGCCTTCCATATCTTCATACTCTGAGTTAAACTCCTCTTCTTCCGAGAAATCGTCCGGTTCAAAGACGTCGTCGGCTGGCATTTCGAGTATCAAACCAAGAGATTCTTGGATTTTGGTAATCGCAAAATCTATTAAGTCTTCTATCGAGTGTACGAAAACTTTGTCGAGAGTACTAACCATTGGTTTGCTTTGTTGTTTTCTTCGAGGAAGTATGAAAGCTAAGGACAACGCACCAATCTGTCGGGCGTAGGCTCTTGTGATTCTTCTGAATTGATTTACTTCCTTGTGAGGAAGAGTGTAAGGTGTTTCAGGGTGAAAAGATTCTTCCTCGGGAAGGCATGAGTTACTCGTTCCAAGAGTACTCAGCGTGTGTGGGTTGTCTTAGGAATGACTAGCCATGCATGTGGGTTGTTTTGAATCTATAGACTGTTTGAAATACTCTGTAGAATATATATCCAACCATTCATTCTCAGGCCCTCCTTCTAGCGCCAATTCTGTTGATGGGTCTTAAATCCCCAGTTCAACAGTAGGAACCAAACCCGCCATTGAGGCCCAATTAGACTCTGCATGTTTGGAATGGAATGGTTCTCCAGATCTTGCGATCTGACCAATTAATCGATGGGCTTTAACGTTTTCTTGTGAAAGCTCTTCCTTTAGTTTGGACTATCTCTTTTGTATTTTCTCTTGGATGGGACCGATATGAGGTGTAAGCCGGTATAAACCAACTTGGCAAAAAAACAGAATTAAGTTCTAACTACTCGAGAAGAGGCTGAGCTTGGGATAACCCGCTACTCAAACATGCAGACAAAAATTCTATACCACAGGCCTAGGACTAATACGTTAACCATGTGAGCATCCAATTACTGTTTGAGATTACTAATTATCATAAAGAAAACACATATGCAATAAGATAACGGCAAGAAAAATAATTCATCTACCATAATCATTCATCACATAATCACACAATGATTCATCATCTTCATCATTAAAGAAAAGAACAGCAAAGCATTGCACCAGATAACTTGACAATAAATTGGACAGCTCTTACTTGTTACATCTATTCATGAAACGAGATAGGAAATAGTTCTTCTCTACATCCACTCACACATGCATTTGATGAAAATAACTTTGTCTTTGGTTCAGAAGGACTTCTCAATTCATAGCAGCTTCAAAATCATTCTTAACAACCAAAAAGAAAGAGTTATTGCAACAACCATAGACCCTTAACTAATTGGTCGATGTCTTTATTTATAATCTAAGGTTCAACTGAAAACAATGACTAAGTGCAGTTTAAGCAAATCAAAATACAGCACGTGGCGTCATCTTCTAACATTTTCTTTAATAGTCAACTCAAGATAGTTCTCTGAAATGATGACTTTCTCATACTCGGACCAACTGATAAACAGATCATCGCAGGTTTGAGCCCATGGGCACATGTGATTCTCCATCGGAGCCACATGTATCCCTCTGATGTCCATCGCATGCGTCTGGTACTTCGCCAGACTGGATTTTAACTAAAGTAACATAGTTCGAGCTCTAATCAGATGGTCCATAAATCGTTGTGCTTGCCCTGGAACCGTGTCGATCATCTTCATGAGCTCTTTGGCCCACCGTGAATCTTGTTTAGCATACGACTCGACTATGTCGGTGCCGAAATCAGGGGTTCTGATATCCTTCATTGCTTTGTTGATTTTTCCCTGGTGTTACTCACATCTGACCCATTGCTTTTGAATTTCTCAGTGTGGGTCCTGAGACATCTTAGTCCAATACTCGGATGATCATTTCATGCGATTAAGACTGCTTTTGCCTAACATTTGGATGCCATGTTCTTCTTTGTCTCGGCCCTGTTGCACTACATCAATGTACTCGAGTCTTTCTACTGCTTGTTGCACCCTTTGGGATTTCCTGGTGGTGGGTTTCTTCGGAGGCATTGTTCCTGCAACTAAAAACAATGCTTTAGACATGTGTACAGAATAACGTTGACGAAATCATATGAATTGAAGCGTAAAACACCCATAAGCCGGTACATACTTGTAGTGCTTGCTAAAATTGTTGTTTTAATACTCACTGGACCTTGGAAGCTTTCTCTGGATCGCTCGTCTTGATCCTCTAGGTGATCTGAACTTCTTTGCGCGCAGAATGAGCTCATACACAATGACTCAAAAGAATATAACGGGAGATATCCTACCAGTCGTATCAACCAGTTAATACGAGTAATGGATGCAATTCAAAACAACCTACCGTCGAATATCTGCAAATAAATTCTACGTTGGTTGACGGCGGAGGCGCGGAGGGAGATGCATTGTATCAGGAGGCTTAAATGGTCCTTTTGGTTTACGCACGAATTAGCAACTAATGCGCGATCCTGGAATTAATTAACCTTTTAAATGTGTCGTATCTAGCATATCTTAGAGCTAAAACGTCTCATCACGTCGCATTTCTCAGTAGACAGGTCGGGGATCGGCGACACCTTGCATATGTTTCCGTTGGTATCCTTCTTAGAAAAATTCGGATGTCGATGGGTATCGGGGATCGACGATCGAGGATTTGTTTAGGCATGTAGTTTCTTTGCAGGTTATATCTTCGTAAATCCCCGATGCCGATAACATTTCGGCAGTCGGTGATTGACGATATCCTTCCTTTACTCGTGTGACGCTTACTCTCTTCCAAACTTCCCGACACCGACGAGGGTCAGTCATCGACGACATTTCTTGCATAGCGCCTGTCGCGTAATTAAGACTGTCATCTGCCGACGCCGATGGGGGTCAGGGCTCAGCTATTTTGGTCCTCCCGGTTCTTTAATGAAATGTTAGTCTTTGTTAATTCATGATGATTTTCGCTTGCCCGAACAACTTTGAAGAACTTAAAATGAAAAATAGAAGACGAGCAAAGGCAACATTTTCATACTAAGATCAAATTAGACAGTCACAAGAGATCAAGTGGTACCCAAAAAGTGAAATTTGACGTAGACTTTTAGAGTGTGTTGAGTGCTCAACAGTCTCCTTGGTATATATAGGAGACAAAGGGTGTAATTATATTGAAAGGGTACAATGAAAGGTTCTAGCCTACATATAAATATAACACTAGAATTGTAATAATTCAATATCTAGGGCTTAATAAGGGGTTTTATACTTAACATGGGGCTTTGTCTAAGGCTTAACACTTTGGCCTTTCTAAAGTTGAATATTTGGGCCATATTGTTAGTAAGGATGGTGTATGAGTGGACCCAAAGGGAATTGAAACAATGAAGGATTGGCCTCGTCCTATAATTCTTAAAAGTTTATGTATTTTCCTTGGTCTAATAGGGTATTGTAGAACGTTCATCGATAACTATGGAGAAAACGCAGCTCCTCGCACTACCTTACTTAAGAAAAATGTTTTCAAATGGACTACAATGGCACACCAAGCCTTCTAGGAATTAAAATATGTTGTGTGTACCACCCCAATAATTTACGTGCCTGACTTCACTAAGACTTTTTTTTTTGTAATACGATGCCTCAAGAAAAGGCATAGGAGTAGTTCTCTTGCAAGACGACATACCCTTGGCCTATACCAGTAAACATCTTTGTGATAAACACTTGGGCAAGTCAACCTTTGAAAATAAATGTTGGTCATTTTGCATGTTGTGAATATCTAGTGTCCTTACTTGATTGGGCATCGTTTCTAGATCAAAACTTAACATCATAGCCTCAAACACTTTTTGGAGAAAAGGATTTCATTACCAAAAAAACATAAATGGGTTACCAAAATGATAGGCTATGATTATGAGATCATTTACAAGAAGGGTAAGGAGAATGCGGTCATTGATGTTCTTTCTAGAAAATAAGAAGAGGAACGGTTCCTCTTTTCACTCTCCTTCCTTGTAGCTAATTAGGTGAATAAAATTTGTAATGAATGGTTCATCGATTCCAAGATTGCCCGCCTCATCCAGCAACTTCAACATGATTCTAATGTATCTTCCTACTACACTTAGCACGATGATGAACTCTACTATAAAGGTTGTTTGTATTTGATCAATAAGTCTAATTTTAAAGCCATTGTGTTATCTGAACTCCATGCATCCCCAACGGTGGGTCATTCTAGATTTCATAAAGCATATGAATGAATCAAATTTTCCTTCTTTTGGGAAGGCGTGAAAAAGGACATCCACAACTTTGTGGTTGAATGTGATATTTTCCAACAACATAAAGGAGAAATAATGAAGACCCTAGGTGCACTATAACCTTTACCTATTCCACCTACTGTATGGAAAGACATTTCCATGGACTTCATTGCGGGGTTGCCCAAGTCTGGCAATAAATTAGTGATTATGGTTGTGGTCAATCATCTTTCTAAAAATGCTCATTTTTGTGCCCTCCAACACCCCTTTAAAGCTTCCAAAGTTGGTCAAGTCTCCATGGATAATATCTTCAAACTACATGGCATGTCATAATCTATTGTCATGGACCATCATCCCACTTTCAATAGTAACTTCTGGAAATAATTGTTAATGCTACATGGCATCTAATTGAATCTTAGCAATGTCTATCACCCATAGACCGATGGTCAAACAGAAGTTGTCAACAAGTGTTTGGAAGCATGTTTGAGGTGCTTCACTTCATAACGATAGTCTCAATGGGCTTAGTGGTTACCCTTGGCTTAATGGTGCTACAATACAACTTATCATGGTGCCACTCACATGACCACATTTGAGGCAGTTTATGGCCAAAAGACTCCATCTGTATTATCTTACCTACCATGTGTCTCCAAGTTACAATAGGTTGAAAAACCCATTACATATAAGGCTGACATTTTTCACACTCTCAACGATAACACGGTCATGGCTCAAAATTGGATGAAGCAACAGGTTGATCAACATCGCTCTAAACATTATTTTAAAGAAGGGGGTCAAGTCTTCCTTCATATACATACATATAAAAAGACATCACTCAAACAAGACCACCACCAGAAGTTGGATCCAAAGTTTTATGACCCCTATACAATCCTCAAACGTATTGGGTTGGTGGCTTACAAATTAGCACTTCCCAACCACTCTAAGATCCTTCCAGTCTTTCATGTTTCCTACTTAAAGAAAGTGGTTGAATCCAATTGTTAGTTCAAACTAATCTACCTGAATTGGATGAAGAAGGTTCCATTTAGTAGTAGCCAAAGGTCATCCTTAACAAACGAGAGCATCAACTCCACCAACACGTGATCTATGAAGTCTTAGTACAATGGAAGGATACACATCCAAAAGATGCTACATGGGAACCAACAACCATTCTATAGCACTTTCCACATCTCAAGCCTCGAGGAAAAAGTTTTTTTTAAGGGGGGGGGCATGTTAGGGTCCTAACCTCCCTAACCCCCTAAGTATATAGATTATCATGCATTGCTATGTATGGAGGCCATCATTAGTAAATAAGGCCTAAGTAGTAGTGTGAACACAATTATTGTAGGAAGGCTTACTAGAGGGTTTCACCTACTAGAATATCCTTCTCTAGAATGTTCTTAGGGGATAGAAAGTACTATATAATGATATAGAAGCATTTGTAAGGTGTCTTGGAAATCATTTTTAATATGAGATATGCTTTGTTGGAGGTTTCCATGTCGAAGAGGCAAGTGAACAATGCTTCCCTATCAATAAAGGTATCATATTTCGCTCATACTGTCCATTGTTCATTGTTCTTTATGCTATATATCTGAGTAATATTTGTGATTTATGCTCTGAATGTTTCTATTTGGTACATCATAGTGCATGGACTAGAGGCCATCCTTCTGATTGAATGTGAGAGTCCTTAATTGAAATTAGTTGTTGAGCTCTTATC
>ML887923.1:2725-13539 GCA_009831015.1 Picea engelmannii | reverse complement strand
TCCGCTCCGACAAAGACATTCTCCATGATGCCAAGGTTTCGGGAGATGTTGATGGGTATAGTTTCAGTAATAGTCGCCATATTTCCCTCAGCATAAATTTCATGCATAGCTAAGAGATTAATAGGACATGGCTGATCTCCCATGATGGTAATGGTGAATTCTCCTGCTTCGATTCGGCTTAACTCTGGGAGAAAATATGATATGTGATGAAGATATTCCCAAGGTTTGTCAGGACTAGTCATTGCTTCGATTACTGCTTCATTAGAAGGCAAAACTAAGTCTAACAAATCGACGTTAGCTAGAGAACCCTGAGCCCAAATATGCTCTAGAAGCGGATCTAACTCTTGTGCAAGAGTCGGATCAAGGTTAGCTGAAGCTTGCTGGACTAAAGAGTACACTTCCTCAGCGACAGACAAGAGCATGGACATGCCGGGGTGCCCTGTCTCATCCATCGTGGCTGATGGGGAAGGAAGAATCCAAGGATCCTCAAAGTAAGTCATGCGGAACGACGAAACTTGAAAAATCTCAACCTTATGGTGATTAGATATAAATTTGATATCGTCGTGAGGAGGTGGGTAATCGAAGGTACCCATCAAGGATGGGCACAAACCAACTACTACGTTAACAACAACTGGTTGAGGATTATCAATCATCGGGACCGTGGATTCCCCCAAAGCTGGGTCAGGTCTAGAGAAAGACAGTTGGTTGATGGTCACTATCCGACCCTCATGTGGAAACAACAAGACTCGAAAAACTATAGCAACCACATCTTGCATAGCATAAGTCCAACTCCATCTTAACAAGAGGTTATAGTCGAGGGGAGCATCGACTACCTCTACTTCGACACACATGGTTTTCCCTCCTAATTGCACAGGGAAAGAAGGAACGATGCCATGTGGTCGGAAGGAACAACCATCGAAAGCAGTGAGGAGAGTAGGTGATGGACACAAAGTGGGCTGGCCAATGGCCTTCCGGCATGCTAACGACATAACGCATGTCGAGGCACCCTCGTCGACCACCATGCGGAAGATATTCCGTGTAAAAGTTTTCGTGGGATGAGCCACTACTATCTGAAACGCTACGTGGTAAGGCATACGAGGTTTTAAGTCGGTTGTATCTAACATGATGGTGCCCAAATTACAAGTCTCAGTAGAGCCCAAAGTGGTTAACAAGGCTTTCCTCTGAGCAGGGCAGCTTTGGAGGACCTCCAAAGTAGACATTGTACAAGGGCTTTGTGATAAATCCTCCACCACAGAGTAATTTTGGGAGGCCCTTGCATTTGGGTTGTGAGAATCTTTTTTAAAGGCACCCTTTGGAATGCATGTCATTGTTTCTCCCAACGTCTTCTCAATCTGTAGAGGAAGAGATGGGAGATCATCTTCTTTACCCTTCTTAGAAGCGCTTGGTTTACTATAGTCGTGCACTCTAGTTGATATGAAAGCATCACCCCTAACCATATATACATTCACGGATGAGGGATTATTTGGAGGTGGGCAGGTTTCTTGGCTGCCCCCTTCTGTGCTTGTAGAGGCTTGAGTGAGATTTTTCCCATGTTGAAAGGGATTAGTCAACACTGCTTGTTGTTGCTGTGTGATGAACTTTTGGGCCTCTACAAGTTGAGGACAAAGATGGGTCGGGTGTTCTTTCATGCACAAGTTGCAGGGATACCTCACCTTCTGTTTGTCCATGTTGTCCCCACCAACATTATCAGTGGGTTTTTTATCCCCCTTACCCTTCTTTCGTTGTTTTTTCTTCCCTTCAAGCTGTTGGGTGGCCTTTGGGTTAGTCGACTACACGATGTGTACTTCCGACGTTTGGGTAGGAGGAGCAGCCAAAGCAGTAATTTGGCTGGCCACTGTGTGTTGTATGGATAACTGTTGCAACTATTTTTCCAATTGTTCAGCGGGCTTGGTTTGTGCTAAAACAAAAATACCATCAGCATGTGGTCCAACTCTCCATCTAGTTTTATCCAGTATCGAACGTGGTGCATCTGGAAAGATGTTGTATAATAAACCAAAATGAGAATAAATGAGCTCAAATTGATGAGCCCTCATGATGGCATCTTCCTCGAAGAAAACTCCAGATGTCGTGACATCTTTGGATAACTGTCAGACCAAATACTTAAGGAACCACTCAAGCAGGAATGCTGGTGGGACTGGTACTTTGATTAAACTCTTCCGGCGTCTCCACTCTCGGATATGATTAGAGATATGGTTCGTTGTTGTCTGTTCGAAATTGTCGAGTAGCTCTGTGCCAGCATCGTATCTCATAGGTAACTGGAAATGGTTAAGGAAGGCCATCGCCAGTTCACCAAAAGAAGAGTATCTTGAGTGATCAAACTCGATGTACCATTTCGCAGCACTCCCAATAAGAGTACGTTGAAACAATCACAATTGTACGGAGTCATCTTTCAATGAGTTGGATGAGCACCAAAGATGAAAGGTAGTCACATGATCACCTGGATCTTCATTAGGCTTGGCCTCAAACTTTGGAATGTCTGAAGGCAACTTCGTCGGCATAGGAGGCCAATGTGGATCGTGACAAATAGGATCATTTAACAACCTTGTCAAATCTAGCAAGTGTAACGTCGCAAGGAATGGTATTTTGGGTTGCTACTGATAACTTGGGAAAAAGGGTCTTGGAGTCTAACTGGCACCAGGTTTCCAGGAAAAGTTTGGCTACTGGCCCGGATTCTGATATAAACCATGGCCCTGACCAGCGTAAGGATTTTTCATCTGTGGAGACATCATCAGTTGATTTTCCATAAAGGACATAGAGTGTTGGGCATGCATTGTATTCGAAGGACTTTGGGAAGGATTAGCCCATGCCAGTCTTGCGGGGAGAGGCATAGTAATATATCTAGGATTTCATTGACTATGGAAAGAATTACCCCAGAACGACATTTCGGAGGAGGGAACAGATCCTTGTCCTGAATTCCAAGGTCCTGCTATGTGTGCCCCCTGTGCAGGAATAGTACCCTGCACAAGAGTAGATTGTCCAAAAATGGGGTTGCCCCCAGTCGGAAAAGCAACTGATGAGAATGTGTTGTTACCAAACGTCTAGTTCCAAGAAAACGATGTCAAACCTACCGGCATACTGTGAGAAGGTGTTCCTTGACTCCTTGCTCCAAATAAACTAATGTGTGTAGGCTGCCCGACGGACTGCTGATGCGGACCCCCAAGCGAAGGGGATGAAGGAGGGATATGACCTTCTGCGTAAGGAAAAGCATTAAAAGGGACAGGAGTGCCCCCAAGGTTACCTTGCAAAGGAGCATTAGAGCTCCCTGCCCCCAGACCCAAAGTCTATAAAGTGGAGTAGGTTAGTACAGGACTTGTACCTGAACTAGGCATACCGTATGAGAACAGAGGGCCTGTCACACTAGGTGTGAAGGGGGTTATGGCCGCCGCCATAGACAGGTTCGGTCCACTATGCGACATAGTTGCGGATGAGACCATGGTGGCTTGAACCGACGAAGGTAGGTTAGGAGATGACTCTCCTGTGGTGGCAACTGTGATGGGAATTGACGAATTCCCAGAAGGAGTAACAACATTTGTTTCCATAGCTGTGTGAGGCACTGTCTGGCATTCGTGAAATTGGATTGGTACAATAAACGGTGCCAAGATATCAATGGTTGGGGTTTCAACCGAGATAAGAGAGGATTTTTCAAGGTTCAAAACGATTGATTCCTCCGAGAGATGTTCAGGCACAAAAGTTTGTAACCCGGTCACTTCAAAAGACCCTTGTTGGTTTAGCTTCCGCCTTAATGGTGGCAGGGGTGGCTCCAGTGTAACCGGTGGCAGGCCAAGAAGCCTTCGTGACTGGCAAAGATCGGGATCCTCCACTATGTGAGAATATCCAAGACACGCTAAGGTATTCTAAACCACACTAAAAAAGAATCCCCTAAGAGATAAGACAAGCAATCACTAAACTATTTGGAAGAACAGTTACAACAACCAACACTAGAGCAACTTACCAGTGCAAGTACAACTCGAACACGGAAGCACCCTCTGGGTATAATCTACAAAGTGTGACCCGATGTCTGTCCTAGGTACTGCGGTATACCCCTGCAGTCACCTATGTATGTCCCTAAAAAGATTGGCAACTAGGTTGACAACACGCGAACAGTCACCAGGCGGGTACAGTCGAAAGTTGGGTAGACCATAATGAGCAGGGTATCGAGAGAAAATGGTTCGGAAGACAACTGAGGACATTGAACAGATTCGAGACCCATGAAGCCCCATGGAAAATGAAAATGATGAAATCCCAAAACAAGCCCTCTATATGTGTTCTCCACTACGATTGGTCTGGCTTTGGAGGGGTTATCTCCGCTACCTTTCCACATGTGACCTCGTGTTTATCCCCTGTGTTAGAGGGGGGTCCTGGATAACTTCCACAAAGCTAGACTTAGACACTCCCTATCTCAGACTCTAATGTTTGTTTTTGAATGGGCTTGAAGAGTTTCCTCTCCAACCTAATCTAAGGCCCTAGTCCTGAACTAGTTTGTGAACCCTACAAACATTAAATTCTAGTAGATTTTAAAATTAGTGTTTCATTTATGGATTTAAATTACGTCAAGGGGTATGAGGGTGAAACTGATGATGTGTAAAAGAAAAAATAAAAAATGAATGAAAAAGCTGGAAACAAAAAAAACTTTTACTAAATGCAAAATTTCAACAACTTTTCACAAAGAAAGATTTTTAATTTTTCTAAGATTTTGGACAGCAAACTCAAAGGAATTTTTCTCGAATACGAGCTACTTAAGATCTAAGTGAACTGCAAAAACTTATGAAATAAAATACTTTTCCCTAGCTAATGATGCAGAAACACACTCTTCAACCAAAGAAGAAAAATGAAAAGAGATTTTTTATTTATTTATTTAAGTGCTAGTAAAGCAAAAAAGGGAAAATATCGACAAGCAAAAAACCAAGAAAAACAATTCTTGCTTAAAGCACAGATCGCAAAGAATCAGATTGAAGAATCACACAAAGGCAATTGAACAAACAATGACTCTCACGCTTGTCTAAAAACCATAAAACAAAACTTCTTTCTTTTATTTTTCTATCAACTTTTAACTGAGAAAAAGCAGGCTAAGGGTAGGATGAAACCTAAGCTATTGATTGTTCAAACATAGATTCAAACACCTGAGAGGAATAATTCTTATCAAAGGAGGGGATGACTGCCCCACCCTGAGCAAAAAGTATCATGTACAGGCACGCGACTGTCACTAAAACATCACACATGCAAACGCGTGCTGAACAGAGATAGAAAGCGTGTACACACAGGATGACCTTGTACAGGCCATGTGTATATTTAAATTCTAAGGAAAAATATGAAAACATGTAGTCCAGACCAAGAAGACGCCTCTGGTATTGATAACCAGGATCCTTTGAAGGCTTGGATGTTCTTTCTAATAGAAAAAACAAATAATGCAAGGAATAATAAGGAGAAAAAAGCAATCTGAGATAGGACTGTTAACAAGCAAGACTCAGACAAGATTCCAGAAAACCCCCTGAGAATGTGTAATTTTAACAAGGAAGAGGAGGACTGCCTCTAAGGTTCTCTGAACTCCTATGCATTACTGTTATCTCTACAGCTAGTGTTCACATGCGGTCTATCAGAGGATAGGGTGTGGGTACACACGTTCAGGCCTTCTGCAGGCCGCGTGTACCTCTGTGTGTCCTGAAAAATACAGTCAAGAAAAAGTCAGGGAAAGTTGGTATGGAAAACCAGACTCCCTACTAGCTCAGACCTTACAGAAAAAGAAAAGACATGCAAAGAAAAAACAGAAAACCTAGTCTTTAAACTACCCAAAAAACTTAAATAAATCCAGGAATCCTAAAGAGTATTCTCCCCAGTATGGTCGCCAATTCTGTTGTTGGGAAAAACACCCTACGGACTAGCAAATTAGGGCCTACTTTGCATGCATATTTGACCGAATAAAAACTACTTTTTTACCCACATCCCAAGATTTAAATCCCTTTTTCTCAGTAAATGCATGGAAAAGGACCACCTACCTTATTACCAACGTTTGATGTCGATCCTTTGTTGTTCTTGACTACTTGTTCGCAATGCTCCTTCCAAAGAGAACCTGCACTCAAGACAAACAACAACTATGCATGCATGCTACTTCTATACTCAAGGGTTAGAAATCAAGCATAAATTAATCAAACCATAGACAATTCATGAATTGGGATGGGAAAGGCATTCTTTTTATTACTTAAAGTGAACCAACTTACAAAAGCTAAGACCGACAACCACTCCTTGAACCTGATCTTGGGATCCTCTTCTTTTGTCCTTCAATTACTTTGCGTTAAATCTCCTTTGGCATGAGGAAAGGCTAAAGGATTGGGACAATGGATTACGTAAATGGGCAGAGTTTCTTCGCTATATTTTTTCCTCCTCCAAATGGTACCCCTACCCCTTCTTTTATAGGCTAGAAAGAGCTAAGGTTTTGGATGAACCCTCGGCCATGCATGGCCAGGAGTTTCAGTTAACTGGCCCATAGCTTTTTGTTCCATCGACAACTTTCCTTTTTTCGTTCTTTGGTAGGTACATGCATCTTGTTGTGAGTCAGCCAGTGTGTACATGCATGCAATAATGGGTTAGGGCACATGGGCCTTTACACAAGAGGATTTTCAAAGATTTGTTCAACAGAGTTTTGGCAAAGAAGGGATATGAGTTGGCCTGATGCCATGTAAGCATGTGTGGTGCAATTTAGGGTTATAACAGTTCCTACTTAAATCCATATAGATTTTTACTTAGTATGAAAACAATATTCTCCTTTTATGTAACCTAAAAAATATGTGTTTGATACAAGTAGACCTCTTCCTCCAAATCTCCAGTGAGGGAGGCACGCTTCATGTCCATCTAATGTACCTTCTAGCCAAATAGCATTATGATGGCTATAACTAATTATAAGGTCCTCATATTTGCAATAAGAGTGAAGGTATCCTCATAGTCAATTCCCTATCACTGAGTGAACCCTTTTGTGACCAATCATGCCTTGTAATTGTCAAGTGTGACATTTTCCTTATACTTTACCTTGAATTCCCATTTGCAACAAATGGGTCTCTTCCATAGCGCAAGAGTTGTGAGATACCACGTCTAATTTTTCATTAGGATTTCATGTTCAACTGTTAGGGTCTTCTTCCATTTAGGTGTCCCTTTTTCCTCCTTGAACACCCATGGCTCATATACTTCCTGAACATTGACCATCAAAGGAAAGTGAATAGCGTTTTGTTTCTATTTTTTCTTACCTCTCAATGATTTTCCCTCTATCATTTCACCTACTCAAACATCTCCAATGGTAGTGTGCCACCACTTTGGTATATTGTTGGGATATTCCCCATCAAAGCTATCACCATGATCTAGGCTACTTATGATTTTATTCGTATCATCAAAATCAAATTCCTGAAACTCCTCATTCCTAGAATATTTCCCCCTTTTAGGTGGAGCTCCAAGAATCTTGATACTCGAATTCTATCTGAAACAGGCCATTGTTCTATGATTTTTATCCTTGAATAAGTATGGAAAGGTCTAGATTCATCATCAACTATAACATCTCTATTCAAGCTCAATTGATTAGTGTCAACATAAACCAATTTGTAGGCCTTATGACTATCATTGTACCCTGTTATCATCAATTTATTTTTCTCACGGTCTAACTTAATTATCTTCTCATCTGAAATATAGGCATAATTAGTAGAACCAAAGACCTTAATATGACTGACTCTAGGCTTCCAACCAAACCATGATTCCTCTAAGGTATTTTTCTTCACTACCATCATTGGAGATCTATTTAGTAGGTAGACTCATGTGGATATTTCCTCCACCCAAAACCTTTTGGGAACACACTTGTTCTCCATCATACACCGGGCCATCTTTGTGATAGTATGATTTCATCTCTCAACCAGTCGGTTCTACTATGGAGTGTAGGGTGTAGTGAAATGTCTTCAATTCCATATTTAGGAAAAAAATTATTGAATTCTTTTGATTAGAATTAAATGTCATTGTCATACCTAAGAGTAGTAATGTGATATCCCCACTATTTTTCTACTAATGTTTTAAACATTTTAAATTGATTAAACACTTCAAATTTCAATTTTAGAAAGTACACCCAGATTTTCCTCCTAAAGTCATCAACAAATATAAGAAAATGCTTCTCATCGATGATTGATGGCATGCTCATTTGTCCACAAATTTATGCATGAACCATCTAAAGGAATCTCTATGTTCTCCAAGATTTTCCTTCATCAAATGGTCCTTGATGTTGCTTCCCTACCTGGAAAGCTCCTCATACACCCCTAATATTCTACTACATTCTAGGAAATCCATATACCAAATTATGTTGACCTAATTGAGAGAGGTGGGTCAAGTTAATATGCCCATACCATTTATTCCAAAGTTTACTAATGTCTAATGCACTCTTGGTTATCAATGCATGCTCTCTTCACTGTCCAATTTCAACCAACCTGAATAATCCATGATCCTCCTGTAACATCCCGCTCTTGTGTGCACCCAATGTGACTTACTCTTGTGGACACTTGTGTGTAGGTGATTCAATTCACTATATGAATGACTGATTCAATTATGGAGCATGATGATCTTTGTCGATTTGATGATATGTTATTTTATGATATGTATATCGACAGGTGCTATTGACTTTTTTTCCTGAGTGTGCAGGACTCTGGACGTTTGAGGATGTCAATGGCATCGATGGATCTCCTTTGACTCCAGATTGAGCCAGGGAGCGGATGGTTATGGTTTGAATGTTTTGATATTACATATGTGACATATGACTAGATATTATGATGTTGATTGTTATCGCTGACACGTTTCATTGATGGATGCAGGTTGACGATAGCTTTCTAACCAAATTCACATTAGGATTAAAGGGTTCATGCATGAAAACTAGATATATTGAGGGAGAGGTGTGGCAGCAGCCCTGCCACAGCCTACTAGCACTCCCACCATGGCTCGAACTGTAGGTTTACAATTATCTATTTCAAGAGATCCATGATCTCATGAGGGAAAACTGTGGCAATCGTTCACGATGATTATAAGGGGTGCACAATAAGGCAAGGTCCTTATTTCTTAGAGGCCCTTAGTCTCCCACAAGGTCACCTGATGGAGTATTGACTCTAGTGGTTTGAAGTCCACCAAAATCAGTCAAAAGGAAAGAGGCACCCTTGGAGCTCGTAGTGTATCTTGAAGGGCATGTTGCACAAATAAAACATGAATGCAAGGGAGTGGCACCCTTGGAGCACGTAGTGCATCTTGAAGGACACGTCACGATTTTAACTCTTGCAAGTTAATAAACCTAGTTCCTAGAAAAATATGCCTCCTTAGGACATGGTCGGCCTTAAAATGAATGATGGTATGAGTAAATTTTAATAAATAATTTTTTTCCCTTAAAAATTGTCGCCAAGCCTAGTAAATTTAAAACCTAGGTCTAAGTAGAACATTGAACATAAAAAAACTAAATGGACATGTAACAAGAAGGGGGTAAAGAAAGTTCAAACATTAATAATTAAAGTGAAATTTTAATGAAGGATTAAATTATTAAAAGGGTAAATTGTTGTTTATGTCTAAACTTCCTAATTCTGAACTTAGATAAAAAGGGGAACTTAAAGAAAAGGGGAAACTTAAAGAAAAAGGTGAATGTCTAACTTAGTAGGGAATCTAGCCTTTGGAACTTTCTAATTGTGAACTCAACTAGGCTTTAATTAAGGCGTCACTCATTTAAGAAATGTAATGGAATCAAGGGACATCAAGGAGCATTTTTAGGAACGCTTTTAGGTGGGTGAGGGAAATAGGAAAAATTGAATTAATTAATTAATTAATTTTTAGTGCAACTAAGGGATCGGGTGACATGTGTATAGGGGAGGTTTATTCTAAATAAATTAATAAAAAAAATCTAATGAGGGATTGGGAAACTAATCACTAAGAAAACTTTATAAAAAGGATGGCAGAGGAGGAGTATGGATGATGACTGGTAGGCATAAGGTTACGCTACCAATATTTTTCTTGTTTGATTTTTCTTGTGGGATTTTGGATTCCCAGCTCGATAGAGAGTGGTAGCTCGACCTTGCGAGGTGAGCTAGGTGATATATTTTTATCTTTTTTGTGTGTGCAAGACCCTTTTTCCGCTCGAGGGGATCAGGGGAAGAGTACCCCTAGTGTTGGCTCAGAGGTACCGGTGAGGTCTCAGTGGTTAGCAAGCAAGAGCTGGTCGGAGTGAAAGTGTGGGACATCGACTTCATATTTGCCATCGTCGGTTATGGTATTCCAGGTAAAATGCTAATTGTATTTTGATTAAATATATACTTGCATGGTTGTGGTAGTCAGAAGATGTCTTATTGTCATTAGTTTTTGGCATATGTATTTTTATGATGATTGAAAAATGGTTTCAGTGGATCTTAGCATATTTGTAATCTGAAATAAAAAGGAAAACTAGTTGATTATAACCTCAATGGATGTTCAATTGTGTTAATGATAAAATTAATTTATTTTCTTTTGTTCGCTGGTCAGAGTGTTAGTCACCTTCTAGGACTCTTGATATTTTATGTTTATTGTAATGTTCCCCACCTCTTAGAGAGGTTATGAGGAGACTCAGTGGCCTGGGCACCCCCACTAGGTCATAGTCTCACACTGAGGGGGGGAAAAGTCAAGAAGTTAAAAGTTATATTTTTAAGTTGACTTAAGAAAGGAAAAGGATAAAGGAGTAAACGATAACTCAACAGAAGAATAGAATATTAACCCTGAGAGTTAACCTAACTCAACAGAGAATTAGAAGGAAAAGTATAAGTAAGAGG
>WSFP011504954.1:0-13540 GCA_009831015.1 Picea engelmannii | reverse complement strand
ATAGATCATGTCTATTTGACATAATGATATACCTTTCTTTAGAGTAGGGCCAAGCAGTGTCCATATTAGGAAAATGGTTTACAATTGAACAGATGGAAATTCAATTTCCCTAGTTGCATCTTGAAACAATGGGTATATATATATATATATATATATATATTCCAAAGAAAAACTCATTGTATTTGATATCTCAGTAGGAAAAAAAAATACACATAAGCTAGCCTTTTGGCTCAGTTCATATTCCCTGATACTAACCTAGACATATACATTTCATCTTCCAAAAGAGATCCATATATGATTCGTACATAGGCATACAAAATCAATCTAGACAAAACCTAACATAACTAGAATCGGCTTTAATCTCCAAGAAAACATAATTCTATATCTACCCCAAGACCTATCAACCAAACATCAAAACATAGACAATTGAGTAGCTTCTAGTAGAGCATTGTCCTTGTATTCACATTCCACAAGGAGCCTTGTATCATGATGGCTTATTTTGACAACATATCCTATTTTTTATTAAAATCCATGTAGATATGGAAAAATGAGGTCTCCTCGAACATAGATTTTTTCTCCAAGAATAGTGCCATGATTGGTTCCAAGACCAAATATGTAATATTAAATTTTTCATTATCCCAATCCATCAACAACTTAAAATCTCCAAGAACTTGCAAACACCTGATATTTTTTTCAAGTGCCACTTTCATCAACATCTAGAAGGTGTAGACTTCAACCATGTTATTTGCTCCCAGTCCTGCTCCATATTTTAAGGAGAAGAAGTGTTAATGATCTAAAAAGAGTATGACTCCATCCCCACACATATTTGGAGAGCCTTGACAAGCTCCATCAAAGAAGTCCCAAGGCTTTGTGAAATCAATACGGGGCTCATGAAATACACTTTGGGATTTAATATTAATATCAAAATTGATGCCCAAAATAATTTTTTTTTTTTTTTTTCTAAATAAATTTTGGTCGTTGCATATCCGATGACAACTTTTATTGATTTGATGGTTTTGCTATATAAACAACAAAAAGCTATCGTCGCCTATGCGACGACAATTTCTATTGATGCAATGGTTTTGCTATATAAACAATGGAAAGTTGTCATCAAATAGGCGACGACAACTTCTATTGATGTGTCATTTTAGATACATAAACAACAAAAAGTTGTTGTCGAATAGGCGATGACAACTTCTATTGATGCATCGATTTAGCTACATAAACAACAAAAAGTTGTTGTCGAATAGGCGACGACAACTTCTATTGATGCGTCGGTTTAGCTACATAAACAACAAAAAGTTGTCGTCGAATAGGCAACTATTTGACGACAACTTCTATTGATGCGATGGTGTAGCTATATAAACAATGAAAAGTTGTCGTCGCATATGCGACGATAACTTCTATTGATGTGTTGTTTTTTTTTATAAAATTTGTTGTCACAATTTAGACAAAAAGTTGGTTTCACATTGTTTGCCTATATTGTCGCTTTTGCGACGTTTGATCAAGTTCGTCGAAAATGCCACATCACATAAACCAACGTTTTAGAGACTCCAGATTCGTCTCCATATCAATGACATAACATCGCAATAACGTCGAAACAAGCATCGCAAAATGGCCCAAATATGCTAGTGTATGCACAGTCGGAGGGTATCGTCTTTCTTTTTCACAAACAAGACTGGTGCTCCCCATGGAGACATGCTGGGATGGATATAGCCTTTGTCCATCATTTCTTTTAGTTGTAATTTAAGCTCAACTAGCTCAGGTGTGCTCATCTTGTAGGGTGTCCTAGACACTGGCACCGCTCCTGGTGCAAGTTCTATCAATAAGTCAATGTCCCTTCTCGGAGGTAGACCCGATACCTCTTCCAGAAATACATATCTATATTCTCTTAGTATGGGGTGGTCTTCGAGGCTTGGTATGTCATCCTCAACTAATTTCAACACCTGTATCGCATATAGTGGATATCCCTTTCTGCAATACTTTCTCACTCGAAGGGATGATATTCGTCTCACCGAGACAGGTTTCTAAATCCCTTGAAGGGTTATCCTTCTCCCTTCTTCACTTATGCATCCTAAGGTTTTATGGTAACATTCCAATCTGGATTTATATGTGGCTAGCCAGTCTATACCAATCAACAGGTCATACGATCCTAGGGGTAGTATGTTAAGGGTTGCTTGGGTGGAGAATTCACCCATAGTGAATTGGAAAGATGGCATGACCTCTGCTACCTTTCTCTTGGTGCTAGTGGCTAACTGTACCAAACATGGTTTGGCATGTTTATGTGGCTGCAATTTACACTTATCAATAGCCTGAGGGGCTATATATCTCAAATTTGAACCAGGGTCAATTAGAATAGACACTGGGTGGTTGGTGATCATACCTTCCATCTCCACCACTGAAGCTTGGTGGTCAGCTTGTTTATTATCCATGGCTGCATAAATCCGTGGCATACTCCCGACCACATCATTGACAATGGTAGCCTCTTGGGTGTTGTAAATTCTCTGACTGTTCTATTGTCGGTGCGGGCAATACCTCAGTAGATGTTCTTCTCCACAACCCCAACATTTCAAGGGTTCTTTCTTTGGGTTATCAATCTTTCCTGGGATTGATCCAAAAGGTTTATTTCCGATCTTGGAGGGGAAATTCTGTTGGTGTACACTTTGGGTTGGGATTCTCATCCTTGAATCCTTTTTGTAGTTTTTAAACCTTGGGGATTTAAACCCCTTTTTTTTGGAATCCCAAACTATTCTTCTCTTTCTAGCCTTCGTGAGGTTCTGTCCGAAGCCCAAACTATTCATTGCAATATCTTGCCTTTCAGATAGTGTCTTTTAGGGTCTTTGGTTCGTCAAACTCAATCCAGTTCTGATAGTCCTTGGGTAGCCCACTGATGAATCGTTGCACCTTTTCCTTTTCTGCTTTTATGTAGGGTACGTACCTCAACAACTTGAGGAATCTTGATCAGAATCTGGACCAGGGGTCAAAAATATGCTCAAAATTTAAAGTGCTCAGAATGCGAAAAAACGATGCCATTGCGTCCATCTCGTTCTCCTGATTCCGGAGGTATATTTACTTTCGCAAACGGAGTCCATATGGAGAAGTTATCGCGATCTGTTCACCGAGCCAAACAGGGAAAAAAATGTTGCTGACTGTACCTGTCCGTACAGACCGTACGGCTCACATGTGGCAGTGACATGGCATGATGGTACACCCATGGCAGATGACGTGGCAACTCTGTTGACGTGGCAAGTTCTGATTGGTTGATGGTGGTTTAGTTAGATTGTGACACGTGGCATTATTGTGAACGAATGGAAGGGTGCCACGTGGCCCAATCATGGGCTGCCACATGGCACCTCGTTATTGGCTAATTGGTTGTTCAAAATTTTGTTAAGCCACCAGATTCAAACCGCGGACGTCCACGCACCATGTAAAGTCTTGGCATAGTCCACATAACCAACGCGCCACGTTTTGGTTTTAATAACCGTATGCATTTTAATTTATTTAAAGTTGAATTAGGTTATAACCGGCGGGGGGTCGGGCCAGGGCTGAGCCCCGACCCCGGTTCTATGCAATTCCATATGACCGTTATGTATTCCACGCGCATGGGGTTTAAACGGGAGTTTCAACACATATAGCCCTCGGTTTCGGAGGTAATGCATATGACCAGTGGGTAATACATATGCGCGCGCGTTTATTATTGTGGGCTGCAATGTAATTACATTGCATATATATATGTATTACATATATTATGCCAAGTTTTAAAATTGCGCGCGCGGGAATTTAAACAATATTCAAGCCCGGTTCTATTATGCATTGGTATAACCTTTGGAACGGAGCACGGATGTATGTTTCAAAATTAAATCGTGGTTTTATTAGCACAGGACCATACCATTTAAAAAAACACGCGGGGTTGCAATCCAATTGGAGCCCGGTCACATAGTTGCGTCATATGACCTTAGCTAAAAGGGATTGTGTGCGCAGGGTTTCAATTTGGTTCAAACGGTGAACTCATGCGCTCGCCACGTGTCGGATTTTGGTAACCATTGAAACGGGTAGCCTTTTGGTGCGCGAGGAACGTGGCCACATGGCCCATGCGCCCAACACCTCCGTCCTTGGGGGCTTGATTCCGGGTAACTGTTCAACATATTGGCACCAATTGTGGGACGTGCGTGGAGGCTGAGTTGAGGCACGAAAAATGCCTGAGGCTAGGTTCACTTTCCCAGAGGTGCAGAATGGCGAACCAGTAACAGAGCTTGAAGGGGAAAAATGGCAGAAGCCATAACTTTTGGAGTTTTTGGCCAAATCAGGTGCTGTAAAAGCCCAGCTAGGGGTTTTTGGACGTTCTGAGTCCATTGGTGATGTTTTCACAGGCATTTGAAGACTCCTTATGCAGGTTTTTAACCATTGAATCTTGAGGAAACTCCAGGGAGCCTTAAAGCCCTCATTGTTTGAGGCATTTCTCAGATGAGCCCATGTCCATTTTCTGAGACTGAATAGTCATTTTTGACTGATTATTGTGATCTGAACACATTGGGATAGGTTTCAGATCCATTGGAGGACTTCTACAGGTATTTTTGCTCCATTGAAGCTCAGGGAAGCTTGGAGGCCACATGTAGAAGAGGTCATCGCTGGATGAGACAAGATCCATTTGCAGAGTTCTAATAGTCAAATTTGGGGTTTTTATGTATTCTGAATCCAATGGTACAGTCTGTAAATCCATTGGAGTTGAGCAGCAGCTTGTAAAGAGAATTTTATCAAACTAATCCCAAAGAGCCAAGTCCATTGAAGGAGGCTCAAGGAGATGTAGCCCAAAGAGGGGTGAACTCCTTTATCATCTTGCTATTGTTGTGAGTTTGCTGTGTTATTTTATGCACTGTATATTGTTGTGTATTTGTTTATAACACATATTTAAGCATTTAAAAGAACCTTTCCTCTCACATGAACATTGACAAGAAGAAGCAAGAACTAAACACAAACTATTTTGCATATTTAACACATGAAGCAAGGTCCTGTTCAGGTTTATTTTTATGAAGTAGAGGGTGCTTGCATAGCATAACAAGTCAGCCTTCTATTTTTAGATCAGGTGGTATCAGAGCATAGTTTGTTTTTCTCTTGTATTTGCCAATGATAGCTTGAGTTTTAGCTGTTGGTATTTGTGCAAGTTTTGGTGTTAAAGTTTGCTATCTTGCAAGTATGGAGGATACTTCAAACATTGATAGTTCTCCTACATCTTCCAAATCTAAGTTCTTTGACAAAGAAATGTTCAATGCATTACTAACCATGAAGGATATGGTACAAGAGTTGTGGAAAGATAGGGAAGAGAGCATTGTCCTTCAAGAGCAGTTGGTGGCCATGAAGGAGGAAAAAGAACAACTTCTTGAAAAGTTGCAGGAGATGGAGAATCAATTCCTTGAAACAAAAGAAACCCTTACCAAGTACATGCATGACCATGAGGTATGTAATGTCAGTTTGTCTTCAAATTCCTCTCAAGAAGATTGCTTTGGTGTTTTTGAAAATCACACAAAAGGAATAGGGTCCAAGTTATTGTTAAAAATTGGCTATGAAGGTAAAGGGTTAGGCAAGCATGCACAAGGCATTGTTGAGCCTATTGTTGTTGAAGAGAGACCTAAATATTGTGGTCTTGGTTATGAACGAATTGATGAAACAAATTCAAAAGTTGAGGAAACAAATGGAAAAGTTTCAAGCACAATTTTTGTTTCAAGTTCACCTCCTCAAGAAGGTTTTCAAGGTGAAAGTTCAAGAACTTTTGTTGAAAGTTCAAACTCTTCAGCATGCAAAACTTGTGTTCAAGATGAATGCAAATATGTGAAACAAAAGGGTTGTGACAGCCATGAGGACAAGAACAGATTTGATAGTCTTCAAAAGAGAGCTTGTAACTCTTCTGATTCACCTCCTCAAAGCGGCGATAAAGGTGAATGTTCAAGGTATAAATCTGCCTATAATTCCGTTGCTTTTGATTATATTAAACATGATAAATCTGCATGTAAAAATGGAAAAAGGCCATGTACATATTGTGGTTTATATAACCATCATATTTCAAAATGTTGGAAAAGAATGTCCACTTTCAGGAAACTGTCCAAGCAAAGGCAACATGAAAAGAACATGCAAAAGATTTGCAGTCATTGTCAGAAGAGGGGTCATCTCATTGACCAATGTTGGACATTGCATCCAACCTCTCATCCACAGTACAAGAAGCAGTTGGATAAAAAGATTGACAAGAATGGAAGAGGAGATTCCATCATTGATGTGAGTCAAGATGATTCGCACGAAGACAACTTTTAGCAGAAGGATTCGCCATTGATTTGGCTTGGTAAGAAATGGTTAGATTTCTTGAGTAAGTAAGGCTTGCATTCTTTTTGTATAGATGCACATTTCAGCCTTATCTTTTCATTTTGTTGAAGTTGACAAGTTGCAGTAGTTATCATAAATTGCAAGATGCAAGTTGGCATGTGAATGCATTTTCTTTTGAATGCATACTTGTGTTATACCTCCTCGTCAAGAACATGTAAAAGAGGGGTATGCTGTTCATTTTATTACAGCCACATATACTTTTCATATTCAGCTCATTAGTACCCACATGTCTTGGGTTTGAGTACCTATGTTTCTACAGGGAGGAGAGTTGAAGAAACTATGCACACGCATATGGTTTTGTGAGTGCATAAACAATGAACTTGATGTCAGTTCATCATGCATGACTCATGATTGTAGCATGATTGTTTATCATGTTCTTAGACTTGTTATTTTGGAAGATTGACATATTTCACATGAGTCTCGACTTGCGTCGATTTATCTTGGCGACTATGTTATGTCATTCATTTTTCTCGACTTATGTTTAGTTGATGGTGTTGTTGTCTTGAAAGTCAATTTTTGAGTACATTGAGATGGAGGAAAACACCATGTGCTTTGATGAAGCATAAGATGCGACAGTTGCTTGAAGAGCAAAAAGACTTTGCTGTCCTTATTTTCAGTCTTGTATCAATTTATTTTCAAGATTGATGTTTTTCTTGGCTTGTGACAAGATGTCGCAGGAAAATTTTGCAGCCATTGGAGAGCGGATTGTTGACGTCAAAGAGTTCACAAGAGGGACTTGATTCTCAGTGGGAAGGCTAGCAGTCTTCCAAGCGCAGAGAGAACAGTGGGTCAGCAACAACTAGAGAGCAGTGGTTGAGGGACATAGTCAGTTGCAGTGCAAGGCATGTCAAGGTACCCAGGTGATTGTCGAAAAAACTTTTCAAGTAGAATCAGTTGATACAACTTGAAAGAAGAAGAGTATTGAATCTCAGATGGATAATCATAAGCTTTTGTGGGTCCAAAAGCCTTTCAGTGGGAAGGCGTGATCAGAATCTGGACCAGGGGTCAAAAATATGCTCAAAATTTAAAGTGCTCGGAATGCGACAAAAATGGTGCCATTGCGTCCGTCTCGTTCTCCTGATTCCGGCGGTATATTTACTTTCGCAAACGGAGTCCGTATGGAGAAGTTATCACGATCTGTTCGTCGAGCCAAACAGGCAAAAAAAATGTTGCTGACTGTACCTGTCCGTACAGACCGTACGGCTCACACGTGGCAGTGACGTGGCATGATGGTACACCCATGGCAGATGACGTGGCAACTCTGCTGACATGGCAAGTTCTGATTGGTTGATGGTGGTCGAGTTAGATTGTGACACGTACAATTATTGTGAACGAATGGAAGGGTGCCACGTGGCCCAATCATGGGCTGCCACGTGGCACCTCGTTATTGGCTAATTGGTTGTTCAAAATTTTGTTAAGCCACCAGATTTGAACCGCGGACGTCCACGTGCCATGTAAATTCTTGGCATAGTCCACGTAACCAACGCGCCACGTTTTGGTTTTAATAACCGTATGCATTTTAATTTATTTAAAGTTGAATTAGGTTATAACCGGCGGGGGGTCGGGCCAGGGCTGAGCCCCGACCCCGGTTCTATGCAATTCCATATGACTGTTATGTATTCCATGCGCGCAGGGTTTAAACGGGAGTTTCAACACATAAATCCCTCGGTTTCGGAGGTAATGCATATGACCGGTGGGTAATACATATGCGCGTGCGTTTATTATTGTGGGCTGCAATGTAATTACATTGCATATATATATATGTATTACATATATTATGCCAAGTTTTAAAATTGCGCGCGCGGGAATTTAAACAATATTCAAGCCCGGTTCTATTACGCATTGGTATAACCTTTGGAACGGAGCGCGGATGTATGTTTCAAAATTAAATCGTGGTTTTATTACCATAGGACCATACCATTTAAAAAAACGCACGGGGTTGCAATCCAATTGGAGCCCGGTCACATTGTTGCGTCATATGAACTTAGCTACAAGGGATTGTGTGCGCGGGGTTTCAATTTGGTTCAAACGGTGAACTCATGCGCCCGCCACGTGTCGGATTCTGGTAACCATTGAAACAGGTAGCCTTTTGGTGCGCGAGGAACGTGGCCACATGGCCCATGCGCCCAACACCTCCGTCCTTGGGGGCTTGATTCCGGGTAACTGTTCGACATATTGGCACCAATTGCGGGATGCGCGTGGAGGCTGAATTGAGGCACGAAAAACGCCTGAGGCTAGGTTCACTTTCCCAGAGGTGCAGAATGGCGAACCAGTAACAGAGCTTGAAGGGGGAAAATGGCAGAAGCCATAACTTTTGGAGTTTTTGGCCAAATCAGGTGCTGTAAAAGCCCAGCTAGGGGTTTTTGGACGTTTTGAGTCCATTGGTGATGTTTTCACAGGCATTTGAAGACTCCTTATGCAGGTTTTTAACCATTGAATCTTGAGGAAACTCCAGGGAGCCTTAAAGCCCTCATTGTTTGAGGCATTGCTTAGATGAGCCCATGTCCATTTTCTGAGACTGAATAGTCATTTTTGACTGATTATTGTGCTCTGAACACATTGGGATAGGTTTCAGATCCATTGGAGGACTTCTACAGGTATTTTTTCTCCATTGAAGCTCAGGGAAGCTTGGAGGCCACATGTAGAAGAGGTCATTGCTGGATGAGACAAGATCCATTTGTAGAGTTCTAATAGTCAAATTTGGGGTTTTTATGTATTCTGAATCCAATGGTACAGTCTGTAAATCCATTGGAGTTGAGCAGCAGCTTGTAAAGAGCATTTGATCAAACTAATCCCAAAGAGCCAAGTCCATTGAAGGAGGCTCAAGGAGATGTAGCCCAGAGAGGGGTGAACTCCTTTATCATCTTGCTATTGTTGTGAGTTTGCTGTGTTATTTTCTGCACTATATATTGTTGTGTATTTGTTTATAACACATATTTAAGCATTTAAAAGAACCTTTCCTCTCACATGAACATTGAAAAGAAGAAGCAAGAACTAAACACAAACTATTTTGCATATTTAACACATGAAGCAAGGTCCTGTTCAGGTTTATTTTTATGAAGTAGAGGGCGATTGCATAACATAACAAGTCAGCCTTCTATTTTCGGATCAAATCTACTGACATATTCCTCTATGGTGAGTTTCCCCAGCTTGAGTTCATAGAATTCTTTAGTCTTTTCATCGAAATACTTTCCCGACAGATACTTCTTCCTGAAGGTATTTCTCAAACCATTTCCAAGATAGGTCCTCTTCGTGAATCCCTTTTACATTCTTAAGGTATTCCCACCAAATGGAAGCCTTTACATTCAAGTTGAAAGGGGCTACTCGGGCCTTCAAGTTTTTTGAGAAGTCATGGACTCTGAAATACTTCTTTATTCCACGTAGCCAGGCCTCTGCTTCCTCTCCCTTCTTTATTTCACCATTGAAAGAGGGTGGTTTGGCCTTCTTGAATTCTTCAAGATTATGACTTTTGGAATGCTTTCACTTCTTCCATTTTCTTCGGGAATATGAACTAGTTCTTCTACTAGAAGGTTCCTCCGAGTCGCCAGTTTCCTTTCTAGAGGAATCGTCCGATGCTTGTCCCTTATCTCTAGGGTGGACATTTCTCGAGGTGCTCTTACCAATGTGGCCACTTAAAATACCACATTTCCGTATCTCAGGTGGAATCCAACTCCTCTTTGTCAGTCCACGTGACTGGTGTCAGGGCCATGCTGCAATTGTCTTTGTATGTCGGATAAACTCTGCAGCAAGACTGCATTAATTTCCATCTGTTTCTCTTTCTCTTTTATCAACCTCTCGTTGTTGGCCTTGCAGCTTTGTAGTTCAACCATGAGTCTCCTCACAGTCTCAGCTAGATCTAAATGGGTCTCTACAACCCTCCTTTCATCGGACTCTTCATCTCTATTGTGGGAGCCATCCCCCACTTCGTGGCGTGTCACCATCCTATATGTTTGTAGTTTTCCACGGTTCGTCGTTCACTTGCATGCAGATAAAACACCCGCTGTTAGCCAGTCATCATATTCGTTCACAACATACACATAAATTCACATTTCTCAAATTCATACACACAATAGAAATTTCATTCTTTCCTTTAATAACATTCTTAAATTCGACTTTTGGTAAGAGGGGGTTAAGATAGAGGGTTACTCTTTTTAAGAATACTTCAAATCGATTTTTTCTGCGCGACTCGTTCATGAGCCTAAGCAGGCCAAGTGTTGTAACCATGCTCTAATACCAATTTGTCACACACCCACTACGAAAAACTAAATTTTTCATCTTTTATTCGAGGGATAGAATCCCCGATTTTCTACGGGGGCCTAGCACATGCCATCCCTTCCCTTATCGTCCTCCATGCGATCATTGGCTATGACCGCAAACCTTACCAGAAAGGCGCTTCTGACTTTCGCGTTTCGGGATTTTTGTGTGCAAGCTCTCCTCGACTCCCTATCCCTTGAAATGCCGAAACCTAAAATGGGGTTAACGAGCTACTTGGCTCCCCTTTTTCCTACTCCATGAGATCACCTTCGTGAACACGCGCTAACACCAAAATGGTGCTACTAGAACTTGGATTTCGAGATTCTTGTTGCAAGGAACCCTTGTTCCTTCAATTCCCGAAACCCAAAATCTCGGTACCATCCGGATCTACGGTGCAGATCATCGACTTGATCAATGGCCCAAATTAAATCCTTGCATTCTACCTTTCGGGATTCTGGTGGGGTCTTCACTCCTAATTGCCCAATGCCCAAAACCCTGGTGGCTTTAGATCTTTGCCACACGTCCTCTACAAATGGATGGTCCAGATCCTTTCGGGACTCCTTTCGCGAATCCAGGAGAGTCATCATTCTTGTTCTCTTGGTGCCCAATCTTCGATGGGTTAGGTCTTTGACCCCTGTCACCCCAGATCCCATGGTCCAGAATGACTCGCGATTTCGGTTATTGCGAGTCCTCTCTCTTCGCCATGTGTCCTCCACAGTGGACAGTTAGGATTCAACCGGCTTCCAACTCATCGGGGATTTGAGACCCAAGGCAGAACCTTGTTCTCCCAACTCGCGATCCCCGATACCGCGAAAGGAACCAACGGTTTAGATATAAGTTAGATTGACGACCCTGTTTCCATCACTACTTGCAAAGACTGGGGGGGTCGAGGCGTTAACATCTACGCTTCTCCTTTAGATCCATGGGTCATGACGGGCCTGGGCTACTCCTGAAACGGATCTCGTCCATTCATCTAGAAAATGAGAGGGTCCGCCCTGGTTTATTGGATTCTCTATTCCCTTCTGAACTTTGGTGACGAGATTTAAATTCTTGGAACTTCGATTTCCTGCGACTCCGAACTTTCGAGAGTTAACTTCTTTTGGCACAGGGTTTCCAGACTCAAATCACATGATCCTTTAGAGGGTTCTTTGGGTAATTATCCCTAGGATTGGTGACCTAATTGAAATGCCTTCCTAATTCAACGAGCTATGAACTCTGTGATAGGGGTAAAGTAAACTCGCGGGTTTACTATAATGGTAGTCTTTTCAAGGAACTCACTCCGACTCTGGAATGTGAGGGAACTCCCCGGGAAAAGGTGCCTTCGTGAAATTAAATTAGGACATAGCGCGAGTCAAGTAGATGGGACAATTCTCAATGGAATGGACTTGTATTATGAACTTATTCATTCTATACACAAAATGATTATGGTCATATAAGTATCAGCATGCATCCATTGTTTCCAATCAAAACACAAGGAAAACACTTCTATACATAAACCATTTATGGGTGTATAAACATGAGCATGCATTCATGATATTCAACTCAAATACAAAACATAAACACTTATCAGAAACACCATACGTGACACGACTGCTGAGAGGGGTGCTCGTTTCCACCCAATCGTAGGCTTAGTGACTCCAAATGGATTTACCACTAGCCATCCTCGAGCTAGACCACGACGCTCTGAGATTAAATATCTTTCTTCTAGCTCAACGGAAGTCAAGGACGAAGGTTACTCTCCTTCTCCTATGTTTAGAACTCCCTGTGTTTCCAGAGTTTCCCCTCCGCGATCCCTGTCGCACGCGCTCTCGCTCCCTCTCTCTGTGTTTTGCCACACTTCCTTTCTTGCCTTTTCTCTGCAATATTGTGTGTGGCGTGAATTCTCTCGTCCATGGTTAGGTCCGAGAGCTTCTATGGATGGGCGGTTTTCCCCCATCCCCTCATTAACTCTTGAGGAGCTTGCCCACCTACCTTCCTGATGGGAAATTCATTCCAGGGTCAGAGAGTTGCTTTGGTTTTTGAGCAAGTAAAAACCAGTATGGTACTGGTTCGGTGGAAGTTAACCCAACCATTCTAGGTCCCTTCCACCACCTTTCATTAGCCATCATGGTCTCTTTTAGTACATCCCCCTCCCAGCATTCATGCAACACATATTCATAACATAATTTACATCCATCGGCCTTTTATAAAAAGGTCCATCAAATCAAACATTCACATCTTTGAGTTTTCCATAGTTCATGGCCAATATAGTTATTTTTACAGATTGGGGGAAACATGGTGTTACAATTCCCTCCCCCTTGAAGGAACATCATCCTTGATGTTCTATCTATCAATATGATGTGTATGTACATAGGTAAACAAAATCGGATATGCATGTTTAATGGCATCTTCCATTTCCCACGTAGCCTCATCTGGGCCAAAATGTTTCCACTACACCTTGACCTGTGCAATGGTTTGGTTCCTGAGTGGGGTTTCCTTTCTATCCAGTATGCATTGAGGTTCTGGCAGGAATTCTACCTCCATTTCCACCTGGATCACATACCAGTCAATTATATGATTATATTCGTGTACATATTTCTTCAGTAATGAAACATGGAAAACATTATGTGCTTTTACTGTGGGAGGAAGTGCTAGCCTATAGGCTACAAGTCCCACTCTATCTAGAACCTCAAAGGGTCCACAATACCAAGGTTCCAACTTGGCACAATCTCCCATCCTCAAGGAACTCTTCTTGGGCCTAACTGTAAATGTGTTGAACCTACACATAATAGATCTAGCTAGAAAATACTACACACATTTGCAGAGAGAAATTAAGAAAGAAGAAGCAAGATAGAAAGAATGGAAGAATTCTCATTAACTGTATTCCACACTCAAAGAGTGAATAATTTACAATAGATATAGGATACATGAGTAA
>WSFP011504953.1:0-13540 GCA_009831015.1 Picea engelmannii | reverse complement strand
GCCAAATATAAGTAGTCACATGACTAGCATCAAGTTACTCACAAGTTTCATGCATGTGACAAGGTGTGGTTGCATTTGCAAAAGGAGCACCTCACAAGCACCCAAGGAAGCTAACACCACTTTGATATGGGACTTACACCATCACAAAGTATGTGAGTGACAATGCTTTTGAATTGATTATTCCTCCTTTCCTGGGCTTGCACCTAGTATTTAATGTGGAGCTACTTCTTCCATATTTCCCACCTATGTTGGACACCTCGTACATGGTTGAGAAATTGGCCCCTGCAGAACTCAATCTTGATTACATTGCACAAGCTCTCGGTGATCATATCATGGACACCAAGATGAAGGGCATGCTTTATCAGAACATACAACTCTATCAAGTTGTCAAAGTGGTACAATTACTTCAGCAAGGAAAGTGACTCACCAAGGTTCAGATTTAGCAAAAATTTCCCCATCTCCCAAGGGAACTTGACACAATGGGGATTGTTTCTTCCTAAGGGGGGGGGGGATTAATCCAAGTGTATATCATTGGCCACCCATATCTTCCACCAAATCGTCACATTTATCCATATTGTTCATTTTTGTTATGATTTTAGAGTCCTAAACTTCTAGGTCCGTTTTGAGGCCCTAAACAATGTTTTTTGGCCATTCGAGGGCAGGGGGTATCGATGGAATACCTAAGCCATATCAATAATTTTACTTCTCTGTAATACCCCTAGGTTGAACCCCAATTGAAAAATTACATATAGGCTGGTGAGCCAAGATATTTTGGTCCAGAGTTCCTTTGTAAATATGCTTTGAGGCCAGAGTTCCTATGTTATTCTTAGGCCATATAAGCATACATGATATAAAACGCCAGTGAGCCTATCATTGTAATATGTAATCACACTTGGATATTAATAAAAATACATCACTATCATAGACCAACCATACAAAAGAGTATGGGGGGATAGAACTCCACTAGAGGGAAGGGGGGATAAGGGTCTAGGAAGAGGGGCTAAGCCAAGGGGGCTTAAGCCAAGGAAATATTATAAGAATACTTCCTAAAGTACAATTTATGGGATATATTCATATCTATCCAAAGTTCCTAAGTGGGAGGAATGTGTTGTTCCTAAGTTTGTACTTTAAGGCTCTGAAGTACACCGTTAAGGCATCCAAAATGATAGAGAAAACTAAGGATAAAAAAGGTCAGTTATACAAAAAGGGCTATTGTTGGTTCCTTAACTGTCTCGGTCTAGCTTCCCAGTTCTCCTGGATATTAATGTCTCATTCAATTACTGTCCATGAACGCTCTAACTCAACCCGGTTATTTTATGTCTGTAGGATGGTACTAAATTAATTTAAAGCAATACTCATTTGATCTGATAGTTTGGGTTCGATATTAGGCTGTCTTGTAACTGGAACAGTCATGGGGGATAAAGACTGAAAAGATAAATTCTTGTCTTTTCTTTTAATGGTTCGCTATTTCTACTTCAAAACATGTAAGAAAAACTCTAAAACCTTGAATTAATAGTATGATGAAACTAAAGGTCATTTCTGGTATCTGAGTTAAATTTCGAAAAAAGGGGATATGAATGAAATGAAAAGAACACATAAAGCTATCGAACAAGGTGAGGCATCAATTGAAGAAGAATCTCACTTTGTGACAGAAGAAGAAAATAGTTAGGAAGAACTCTTAAAGAAGCATATGATATTGAAATCTAAAACATTTGTAGGTCTTGTATCTACCGATAGCCAATATAGAGGAAAGGTTGTAAACGATTAAATTGCAAGAATGATTAATCACCACAGTAGAGGTTGTACTAAATTGTAGTTAATCATTCATCAAAGAGATATATGAAAGATATGAAACAACAGAGAAGCACATAACTCAAACTTGACCAGATCTGGAATCTTCAATCTGTATTTGTATTAATTCAAAAATATCTTTAGATTCTTCTTTACAACACGCCCAGAAAAATCCCCAGATCAGTATCCTGAAATTATACTTATACCAGATCACTGATGATTGTTGGTTGGTGATCTCATAACTCCTAGGGGAAAATAGTTACAAGAATTGAAAACCTCAACCGTTTGCATGATTATCATTTATTTTCCTATCATCTCGATAATATAAGTTTTCAAAATGATACTTCATTGTTTTATTGAAGTATCTCCTTCTTTTGACCCGATGCATTCAATACATTTTTCAAGAAAATGTACGAAATTTCTGGGAGGCTCTAGAAGATCCTTTGCTTCATTGATAGAATTTTCTCTGAGTTTCTGGAAGCCGATATTCAATCCCCTTACCAAACAACTTAATTGATTGCAATTTTAAGTTTGGCTTCACTAGCCACCTGTCTATTAGGGTAACATCCACTTCCTTTAACTGTGAAATTTCCATCTGAATTTGTTTCAAACCCTCCCTGAAATTCAACTGGTGTCTTACAATGTTTATCTGTCCTAATTTCCCAGTGAAATTATCTCTTTCAATACCTAATGATTCCTTGTCCAATAAATCAAAGATTCTTTCACAATCGTCTTTGATTTCTTTGGCTATTTTCTTATTTTCTACTATGTTGTTTTCCCATACCTTGAGCATGATATCACCTTTGATATGCTCTGTGACAGAAAGCTTTGGAATTTTTTATACTTCTTCGTTTTCAGAACATACAACTGCCTTTTGGAAAGTGGTCCTTGCTTCTTTAGCTTCTTTTTCTTTAAAAATAATATTATCAAGAGCATTGCTTGCTTCCTGAAAATAATTCTGAATAATCTCTACTTGGGAGACTACTTTTCGTTGCTCAACTTCTACCTTCGCATGTATTTCCAGTGATTGGTCCTAAAAAACTTTCAGATCTATAACTTGGCCTTTTATTGAATTCAATTTAGCCTGTAGTTGTCTTACCAATTCTTCTTGTTGAATAACCTGTATTTGGCTAGTCTGCATCTTCTCGTTCATCTCGTCTAGACTTGACTTAAGCGATTGAATTTCTTTCTTGTCAGCAACTTTGGCATGCTCTAGACCTTTATTTATTTCTTCTTTGATATTTTTCTCGGTATATTTTAGTTGATTTTGCAACTGGGCTATCCTGTGGTTACTTTGTTCCAACCTTGCTCTCATATTGCCAACGGTGAATAGATTTGTTGTTTCCAGTGCTCCCATGGAGCCCTCCACCTCTATAGCGAAATCTCCCTCTTCCAAGTTTTTCCCATCCACCAACACCATGTGTTTCTTTACCATACCACCTTCTCTCATATACATCTCCTGATTTAATACAACCTTCCTCTTTTTACTGAAAAAGTAATCAAAGGGAGGTATTTCTTCTCTAGAGATAGGGTCGAGGTCACTAGCATATATGACTCCTACCTGAGGGAACCCAAAAGTAGATTGTAAAGGGGTCAAGGAAGTGATGGGATTACCCAACTCTATGGATTTTATTTCCCCTGTTGTCTTGGGGGTATCAATATGAATAGTAGATGATGAAGGGGGGGTAGATTGACTGAAATCGGGAGGTGTCTCAGACCTTCTTTCTGCATCTGATCCTGGATTCTCTATCTGTGGGACTTATTTGTTTTGAGAAGATCCTTCTACCCCCTGTGGATTTTCCTCGGTGTCTTCTTTATCCTACACTTTATGTCCAAAGCATGGGGGAATGTTTTCTTGTTCTGGAGGAGATGTTATTGCTTTGCCCTGCAATACCTTGAGAAAACCGCTTTGTCTGTGTCTCTGGAAGGTTAGAAGATTGGTTTGCAAGTCGGATGATAATGTTTGTACCCTGTCTAACACCTCTTCGTAGGTTTTGACCCCTTTGAAAATGTCATCGCGAGGGGATTCCTCATGTTCAAATGCTTTCATGCCATAGTGAGCCATGTGGCTTCCCACTGTTTGGTAAGGGTCATGTTTTCTATTTTCGAGATTCACCAACTTGACCTCCTCTAGAGCTGTAGCTTCAAATTTGGAATGACCAAGGTTGAGTAGCGAAAACCTTCCAATATGTATGGGAAATACTAGCCAAAACATCTTTTGAGTTGTCTTCAGCTCTATCCCAATACTTCCTATTATTATCTAATGAGCTACCTCGCTACACACCAATTTGTCAGGGAGGAATTTCGGAAGTGAATGAGGAGGGATAGAACATTTGAAAACCCTGATATAGGAGAAATTCTCCTCAATAAACCAATCGGCAACTGCCTTGAGGTTTCCTATGACCAACTCTGAAATACAAAGGGGTGCACAGCCATACAGCATCTGATGCACCGGTATCACCATGAAATGACAAATTTCATAAAAAGAATCCTTAGCATTTTCTTCCCACAGCTTAGAATGATATTAATGAATAGGTTCAATGCAAGTTAGGTTCCAACTCCAATTCATCAAAGGGAAAGGAGTTGTGAAACATATAGCGTCCATGATGTATGCTGACATGTAAAAATCTATTGGTCTACCACTGGATCTCGTGGTTTGATACTCCATAACCTCCTTAGCTAGGTTATCTGATAGAATTTTGTTCCAATTGAAGTTATAGCCTTCAGCTGATTCATGTAAAAGGGGCACCCATTCTGCAGGGAAATGGGTAGGGTTTTTCTTCCCAAAAAGTCTACATAATATCATTGCCACATAGACCATGTACTCATTCAATGAGGTTATGGCATAAACGTTATGGGTATCGGCCCTGAATTTTGCTAGGTGTCTCCACCAGTCTTTGATTATGTTGGGGTATGTTTGGTCAGCCTCTGTGCATTCTTTCCTTTGAAATTCACTTACAAACTCTTTATTGTAAATGTACTTAGAATTGGGAGACATTTTATACATTACTTGTATATGTTCCAGTTTGAAAGAGCCGATGACGACCCCTTGGTTGTCCAAAATGCTTCTAGTTTGCATGTCTTTCCTCTCTAAAGCCCAACTGATCATATCGTTGTATGTCATGAGTCATGGGCGCATGGCTACTTTGTGAAGTTCGGACTCTGCTATGTATCAGAGTTTGTTTTTAGAATCATCAGGAAAATTCTTGATTTCGTAGTCCAAGGTTTCAAAAATTTGCCTCCATGATTTGATGGACTCAATGGCATGCAGTGTAGTATCAGACACGACATCTCCTTCTGGGCTTGATCTTTCAACTGCTTCTTCACTTTTCTTAGGTGCCTTTCTAGGTGCCATAATGTTTGTGTTTAGAATGAATTCCTGTCGCAGAGAAAAATGTGTAAGTTTGTTGAATGCAATTCACTTCTAAGTCTAAACAATAAGAATGAAAATTCGAAGAAACCAAACCTTTATTAACCTTTAACTCTTCTTACGAAGGACGTACTAAGACAGGCAGTAAAACTTTAATGTTTTAATGAGGGAGATATGCCCAGAGATATGTAGTTAAGTTAAAAATATTTCTATTCGTCTGTTACAGATATTATCGTATATCAACGATTTCAAACTGGAGCTTCAAAAGGACTGCTTTCAACAAACCCCGAAATGCGAAATGCGAAAAGTAGTTTAGTCATTATTAATCCCGTTTTAAAATAAATTTATTTCATTTTAAACTTTGTTAGAAAAATGTGATTTCACATTTCGGAATTTTGGGGATCCTGTATCCAAGAAGAGTGTCATAAACAAACCTTGAATTGCGAAATCGCGATGGGATTAATTTAGGCGCTAATCCCTCGTATTAATTCTTTAAAAAATTGAGGTTAGTAATTAATTTCTTGTCTTCGGAGACTTGGGGATCGGGCATTCGAGGGTCGATGTTTTGAAAGCACTTTGACATAGGAAAACCCAAATCGCGAAAGATTAATGAATTGTTTTTTTTTGTTTTTAAGAGTTTAATTGATCACAATTTAAGGTTGCTTTGTGGAAAGCGCGTCAAGACTTAAAACATTCATTTTCTCTCTTTTTTCTCTTTTATTACTTTAATATAAAGGATTTTCAGGATTTGGCACCAGGAATATGGATTTGCTAACTAAAGATCATACTTCATGGAAATCCGAATCCCGAAACCCGAAAAGTCGAAAGATTTTTGACTCTTTTTTAAGATTAAGGGTGGCTCCATGACTAGGAAAAAGTGAAGCTTCAGGTTTAAAGGGTAAAAAATTAAACTTCGTGTCAACAGAATGTATCACCATGTGGAGCCAATGTAGTTCCCAACATGACAAGTGTCAAGTTGGGAACGTGCATATAAAAATTAAGACCTTAGTACATTTTCCATCATTCACTCATCATTATGATGATCATTCTCACCTTGAATCTTACCATCCATACTCTCTCGGCCATCCATATTTGTACATGTACTTGGAAAGATTTGGGAGTTGTTGGTAACCAGTAAATCGAGATCATTTGAGATGAAGAAGTGGGTTGTCAGGCCCATGAGCATTCTCTCTGGGTGAGAGAACTATTAGGAATTTTTTTTCCCTATGTGATGGGAAATAGCTACAGATCTCTGACACTTTTTTTCCAGCTTGTTGTTGAAGCCTCAGAAGGGAAGTGGGAAAACTAAAGGAATGTTGAGCAGAGAAGGGGTACACTTCCTGGGTGGAATAGGTTGTGGGAAATGATAGGTTGTAGGCTAGTTGCAATAGTTGGAAACTTAACTTGAGATTTATCATGATGGATAGACCTTATTCTGTCTTAGGAAGCCTTCCCTAGTGGATTTTCTAGCCTCATCTCGGGGGTAACCTATTGTTGAGATTTTATGAGCAACAGAGTCTATGGCTGGGAGGAACATTTGAATTCTACATGCAGTTGGTGACTTATTAAAAATATGAGTGTTATTTTTATCTGTGTTTTCATGTTATTACTGTATGAATATGTATTTTTTATTATACTTGTTTATGCATGAATTATATGTTGTTTCATTGCATAATTGTTGCATAAGCAAAGCATGTTATTAATTAAATGGTATCAAAGACATAAATTTTATTATGGCATGGCCCAACCTAGGGCCAACCTAGAGCTAGGAATGCTACAAAGTGGTATCAGAGAAAAAAGAGTAGAGGTAATAGGACTCAAGTAGGTGGTTGGGTATGCTACAATGTGGTATGAGAGCCACAGGTTCAATACTAATCCTACATGGGCCAGTTAGCAAAACACTGAATATAGAAATTGTAGAAATTTAATTTTCAGAAAATGTCTTTGATATGTTTGACGAAACTATTGCAGTGGAATTGGGGGAAATTTCATGAGTAAATGGAGGAAATTTAGCCAAGGATTAGAAATCCCCAAATTTTAATTGCAATATGAAAAATTTTGGGCCTGTAGATGGACGAATTTCAAAGTTACAAAGGAAGTCATGGAAGAATTGTCAAGAATCCCTTATTCTTGAATGGAATTGAGGAAAATCCATGCCCAAAATTGTTAACCGGCCAAGCACAAGTATAATAATATGCCACAAAGGTTTATTTGGACATTTTTTGGGCCTATAATTGGTTTAATTATAGAGTTGTAGCGTGCCCATGGTGAAATTGGGCGAAATTGAGAAAAAGCCCCAATTTTTTGTAGTGAAGTTATGGAGAAAGTTGACGTGGGAGGGTCAAATTTCGAGTGTAGAGGTTGAAGTGATGTTTACGGGACCAAAATTGGTCATATTGATCCTAATCACAAAGCTTCAATGGAGGTTGAAGAAAGAATTTTGAATTGGGAGTTTTCTTTAGAAAAAATGGAAATTTTGACAAAATTGGAAAATTTGGGAACTTTTCTGTACGATGATGTCAACATGACATAGAGTCACATATCAGATGATGTGACATAGGTGATGTGTACTTACATGGGGGTCGGTACATGGTGGAATACCACAAGGAAGAATGGAATTTTTGGTAGCATAGCAAGTGACATGCAACCACAGTGGCAGATAGGGTTCTAGCCAGAACTGCAGTGAGATTTCAAGAATTGACCAAATCAAAGAATAGATTGGTCGGATGGAGAGAATCAGGATATGTATGGAGGAAGCATGAAATTACCATGGCCCATGGAAAAGTTTACAAATTTGACTAATTTCCTTCTTTGATGCCAATTTCTAACACACCCGACCCCTAAGTACCCTTTTTAGGGATGGGGCATCAAATTGTTTCTTACTTTAATCATCTCAAATCCTCTTTTCGAGTTCTCCATCCTCTTCTACTCAACCGTAGATTTCTAACGACTACTGCTAGGCTCAAATCTGAGCTCTGGATTGCAAGTTTTGTCCTCCCAAAGATCTTCAGGCATTATTAGTCAAGGGCCATGTGGCACCCATGTGGGTCCATCTCATTTGTGCCATCCTCAAGTTCCTACATCCATGGTGGAATTCCACCCACCTTCCAATCCAATGGTGGGTAATGATCCTCGTTTAATGCATAATCTAAAGGGGAAGTTTGGCGTTCGGTGTTGCACACCCCTTTTCCTTCCTACACGTAAATCCTTCAGAGTCCCAAAATTCTGAACCCCCGAAGGAGCTCGAAATCTCAACATGTGGCTCCAACCTTCGGGCCTTTCAGCTCATCTATGAAACTACACCCCAAACCTCTAGATTCTCGAAGTCCCGGACTCTAAAGGGGTCCACCCTTGCACATGGTGGTGCATTAAATGTATAGGCAAGGATAGGTAGGTCTCGAGTACTCCACCTTCCATTAAGCCAAGCGAATGTGTGCCACAGGGGTGACACATGGCAAGGTAGGGATGAAACGTGGCCCCGTCAGTGGGTGACACATGTCACATTCTAATGGGCAAATAGGTTCTGTGAGACATTTGAATCAAGGTGCCACATGGCACTTCAATCGTGGGTCCATGTCACCCTGGGTGTTGTTAGTGTGCCACATCACTCTAGACCGATAGCCTTAGATATCCTTTAGATATCACAGTCAAGATGTGTCCACATAGACCCATTGATCTATGGTCTTTGTTACTTTGCAACTTCAGTATTTGAGTAATTCATTTTGTGACTTCCTCCTTTCTCTTGGAGTGGTCAACATCAGGTTGACCATGGTCTAGATCTAATGGTCATGGGAGCATACTCAGATCTACGACTCTAATCACTTTGCGAATTCAGCGTTCAAAGGTTTTTCTCGCTTACCACCCCCTTTCTCTCAGAGTGTTCAACGTTGGGTTAACCACAACATGGATCTAATGGCTAGGAAGGATCTCGAAGCACCCCTAGATCTATGATTTGCATAAATTCACAGGTCTGATATTTGAGATTTTTAGTATTATGACAGCTTCTCTCTCCCGAAGTAGGACTTCACCAAAGCATTGTACGTGAGTCCCTCTACTGGTTGATCGAATGGTTAAGAGGGGTTCTCGAAGAACTCCCAGATTCATGGCTCACATCAATTTGCAAATTTGACATTCGGGGAATTTGGTGCTATGATACCTCTATTCTCCTAAAGTAGTCAACGTTGGAATGACCTTGTCGTAGATCCAACAGCCAGGGAGACTCCCGCTTACCCTCAAATCTGCAGCTCATGTTACATTGCGACTGGTAAGTGGGTCATGGTTTAACGGTGGGATAGTTTCATCTATCACGGTTAGGAACATTGCCACATGTTGTTTGACCTTGTGGTTATTTGTAGCAACAATTTTCCTTTAACCGGTTTAAAAGTGGAAGGTTCATAACACCCTGGAGCTCCAAACTCCTGGAGTTACAAATCCAGAAAGGCTTAGCTCCTTTCAATCCTAGTGCAGGGTTCCTAGACCTTGGTCATGTGGGTTCTCATATAATTCTCGTGGACTACATTCTTAACTCTTAGCCATGAATTTGGTAAGGACATGGACATGAGCCCTCGGTCACACAAGTGAAGGGTTTGAAGGAGGTGCCCTCCTTCCACGGAGTTTGAACTTAGTGACCTGCGAAGGTAAATTCAAGAGGTCGGTAGGACTTAGGTATTCCAGTTAACTCTACCCTGACTCTCTTGCAAACTCACAGCCCACAACTCTCTAGATGCTAATTTGAGGAAAATAGAAGACCATTCAAAAGCATGGGTTCACAGGAAAACAAAGAGAATTTATACATTAATCATTCAATCCAGAATTTAGTCATAAACATTTTTATTCAATCATCATTTCCATTCCAATACATAGAGTATGAAAATACTTATCATAGGCCAGAATCGTGATGTGACTGTTGAAAGGAGTGCATGTTTCCACCCAACCAAAAGCACAACCACTCCTGAACAGATTTACCACTGGCCACCCCCTAGCTATACCATGATGCTCTAAGAGAGACTCCTTCTTGCTTAGTGACAGTCAAGGATGAAGGTTACTCTCCTCCTCCCATAAGAACTTAGAAAATGAATTTCTCTGTACCAAGCAAGGGGGTCTACAATTAGTACTTCCACAGTCACTTGGCATCCCTATTTACATTAATCTAATGATTGTGCATATCCTACGCATGTATAACTCTAATCATCTGCGTACATGGGATGAGATTCTTCCCTAAGTTCATCATAGCTACAACATGGCTCTCCATAGCTCCACCGGCCATAACCCATTTCAGGTGGGGTTGGGATTCCAACCCTTGGGTTCCATTGATGTTTCACTACTCTTACAAGCACACAAGTAGAATATTCCCATGTTCAGTCTGAGGCTGACAAATCCACCAGATTCATTGAGCAAATTCAGCACATCCTCCAATAGGTCCATGAGATTTTGCAGAAAGCCAATGCTAAGTACAAGCAACACCATGATCAAGACTGGGTATCGCACAAGTTTCAGGTGGGAGACAAGGTCTGGTTACATTTGCAGAAACAGTGCTTTACAGGGCCCCATTGGAAGTTTTTTCTACTTCACTATGATCCTTACACTATCACCAAGGTTGTGGGTGACAATGCTTTTGAGCTCAACACTCCCCCCTTCCTTGGATTGCACCCATTGTTCAATGTGGATATCCGTCGGCCATATTTTACACCATTATTAAACACCTCGAAGATTGCAGAACAATTGAAACCAATAGAGATCAACCCTGACTGCATGGAATATGCATCCACTGATCAGATAATGGACACACAATTCAAGGGAACTCACTAGCGGAGGATCCATCTTTATCGGGTTGTCAAGGCATAGTAGCTTCTGCACCAAGGCAAGTGGCTCACCTGAGGCCAAATTCAACAAAAATTTCCTCACCTGATGGAGAAACTCAACATAATGGAGACCATTTCTTCCTAAGAGAGAGGACTGATCCAGGTGGATATTGGTGGCCACCCACCTATTCCAACTCGCTCATCTTGACAGTTTTTAGTTCAGTGTGTTTCTCTGTAATGATGACATTTCTTTGTAATAATGGGTTCTACACTTTTGGGGCTATCCTGAAGCCCTACACATCATCCAGGTTGATATTGGTGGCCTCCCACCCATTCCAACTGGCTTATTTTGGAAGTTTTCATGTCAGTACATTTTTGTGTACTTTTGGGGCCGTTTTGGGGCCCTAAACATTGTTTTTTTGGCTTGCCACAATAAAACTGTAGACAAAGTCAGAGTTTGATGGAATAATGTGTATCTATAAAAAAATACATTTACAACGGGCTATCACACACCTAAAATGGAGTTCGTATGCAAAATTTACGACCACGGGAAGTTGAGGTACCAACTTACCCATCGAGGCCCACATAAATTTTGGTGTTTCATCTCCTAGGGTTAGGTTTTTGGATGTCTAGGGTTTTGGAATTCATGAGTAATGATAAAAAGGCCTCTAGAGCCTCATTGTAATCATTCTTCTCAGAAAAATGTGTGTAGCAGCAACATCTCTTCTGAGAGATAGCTACCACCATTCAAGCAAGTTGTTTTTAGTTCTGCAGTTTTACAATTTCAGCCTATTTTCTTTATTCAATAGAAATTATTGTACACTTGATATATGTTGTTTTTCTTTGTATCTATATGTTATTGTATTCAATTTTTTATTCATTTCATTCCACTCATAAATATGGATCAATTGCATGCTAAGTGTCTCTTTGTCCATCAAACCATGTCACATCACCATACGCCATGAGAACCCCATCAAAAACCCTAGCTTCCATGTGACGTCTAGGGCATAGAAGATGGTGTTTAAGGCATTCCAAGGCCAACGTTAAGGTGCAAGGGGATACAATGTAATCATGTCATGGTTTCCAAGTTCCTCCAAAGGAAACATTCATCCTCCCAAGTGTCCAGTGGGAGGAGCAAATCATCAACCTGTTGGATTCATGCCCCTCTGAAGGTCCAAGTAAACTTGTGCCTTCAGGAAAAGAATTTCACCTGGAAAGGCCCTACAAAAACAAACATATTCTCCCTCCAAGGGTCCATAAGTCACAAGTATCATTCCAAGTAATCCATATATATTAAAAGAACCACCTAAACATGTTCATCAAATCCCCCCTTTTCAAAATAAACAAATGCTCAAAGACCTTATACAACTTGCCAAATTTAAGTATGGGAGGCTTGTCATGGTGACCTGTTGGGTAGAAAATTCCCCAAGTTAAGTGGTGTTTCCAAAGAGGACTCTCTCTAAGTCATGTAAGGAGTATGAGGTGGATGGGGGTGTGACTTTTGAGCATGGGGTTTCTTGACATATAAGGGCTCATATTGTCTCATTTATGGGTTCCTCTGTAGAGGGCGTGCTTTCTCTTGAGTTACCAACTATTTAGGTGTTATTTTTCCTAGAGCCCTTCTTATCCATATTTCTAATTCTTGCTTTCATTTATTTGTAATTTTCTAGTTCCCTTTATAAGGTTTTCAAGATCTGGCATTTGAAATTTGGGACCAGAGCAGACACTGAGTAAGTAGAGCTCAAGTTGGACTGGATTTTGATGGTCCTTATTTGTTGAGTTCACTTTCTTTTCAGCAATAGTTTCTTATTATTTTATATCATCTGTAATATTATTCTGGGCCTTTATCCCCTTCTTCCCATGAAATGAGGTACAATCCCTTCTTGGGTCAATATGCCTGAAAACCCAAAAGATGAGGAGACGAAAGGAGAATAAGTAAAGAAAGTGATAAGTATGTGAGGTACAATCCCTTCTCATCATATTTAGGTTCAGCAGATAACTCAAGAGGGTCATCAGTCAGACAAAAACTCGGGACATCAACTGTGGATCTCTCAAGCCAAGGAAACTATGTTACTATCTTTGGCATATTGTTTATTTCATTATCATACTTCTGCAAATCACAGTCTAAAGCATTCTTGAATAGCAAACTTTCTTCAGGATCATTAAACATGGAAACCATATCTTTTTCATGAAACAAAACAGAGTCTAAAATCTGATCTCCTGGTAGGAAATCATCATAAATAGGTTCACTAACTTCCTGTAAAGTTCCATCAAATAAAGGACTATCATCATTTAAAAATAGATTTACATCTTCAGAAATGGAAGAAGTTTGACACTCATATCCGGGACTGTGTGAAAGTTGCAAATCTGTGTGAGTAGGGGTTGTAACATAGTTGTTCAGGAGCAGGTCTATCTCTTATTCTGCAGGTTTATCGTGATGATGAATATTTTCTTCTTGAGTATGTTCACAAGATCCAGCTTCTTTATGAGCCAACTCTTCCTCATACTGATCATCTTCATCAACTTGAGAAATTTCTGATATTTCTTCCTCCTCTTCAAGAGGATTTGTTTGATCGTT
>WSFP011504942.1:0-13541 GCA_009831015.1 Picea engelmannii | reverse complement strand
AATTCAAGAAGAGAGTTAGTTATAAGGAGTCATTGATGAAGAAGAATCACCAAAAGAGTGCACTAGAGATTAAGAAAATGAGTAGTTAGAGTAGAGGTATAACATGTTTATTCCCATTGGCGATTGAAGATAAAAAATTATAAGAAGAAAGTAATGATAGTCTAGATAGTGATTATATCCCAAGTAAGACCAATAATGATTTTAAAAAAATCAAGGACACTTCAATGGTGGAGTTCCTGGCCATAATGAGAATTGATGAATTCTCTAAATCCAATGGGGATTTTATAAGAGAAGTAGAGTTTGAACCACCCCCTTCAGAACCCCTTGTCACACATATTAAAACATAAAATATAGAATTTTATTCATTATATAGAGAGACGAGAAGTAAGGTCCTAGCCTTGAAAGGCCTTAGGTGCCTCTGCCACACGACCACTTTGGTGGTCATTAACTAGCATAGATGGACATGATGAATGTTGATGGATAGAAGAGTTAGTTTTGGGTTCCCTTGCATGATGGAAAAACACACCACAGACATGTTGTGCACCCTTACTAAAACTAGGTGCACTACAAACCTTGATAGCTTGCATCAGTTGGACACACAAACAGAATATTGGAAGGGAACTTGGTGAGGGAAGGAAAAGTGGGGGTTATGGTAAATGACCCCATCTGATCCATAAGTATGATGCATAGCAAACAATATTGGCATAGACAATTTGATTGGATTTTATAGACTTGGGTACTTGGGCTACTTGTGGACTTAAGGAGTTGGGCGGTCCACACTTGGGGGTTGCGACATATGGCATAAGTTCCTTCAGGAAAAGGAGTCTATGGAACAAAATTGTGGGACACACTTGTTGGGGGCACATTCGTCAATCACACATCCATTGGACACACTTGTTTGGTGCACCCTTTTCATGCACACTTTTTTGGCACATTGCACTTTGGGCATTGTACAATTGACAGACAAGTCATGAAGGGGTCAGAGGCACCATTGGGCACAATCAAAGTTGGTAGTGTGGGAACTTGGGTCCACTAAGGCTTGGAGGGCCTTGTAAATGAAAGAGAAGTCTTGTATAAATAGTGGACGCTTTAAGGGTGCTAAGGAATTATTCATTCAATAATTATTTAGTAACAGTGTAAAGGAGCTCTATTGTTTGTGCTAAGTTTAGGCTGGCATAGTTGGGAAAATTGCACTAGCTAAGTAAGAAGAAGAAGAAGACATGAACTGTAGGAGGTATGCATGATGTTTCTTTAGGGGTTTGATTGTGCAAGCCTATTGGGCAATAGGAAAAATAAAATATTTCTTTAGAATCATTATACATTTCTAATAGAGTTGTAGGAAAAAGGGTGCAACTCTCTTACTATATATCTGTAACAGTCTTCATACAATAAAGTTAAGGCACCTTCCTTGGGTGTTTTGTATACGTGTGTGTTAGGGACTCTTTATGTGTTGGAGGTATTTGTTCCTTTCTTTTCTTCATGTTGGCTAAGTATTTAAATATTGGCTAAGTGTTAAAGTATTGTTGGGATTTTTTAAATACCATGGTTGTATATCTGCCTACTATTGAATGAACCTGTTGAGTAAGACTTAGTTTCATTTGATAGATTGTAACTTAAGGTGAAGTTATGGGAAAACCTTAAGTGAAGAGGTGTAGCCTAGTTGTAGTAGGTGTAGGTTGGTCATGCCCTTATGATTTAGGTGAGGCAATTCCGCACGACCTCAGGTGTTGAAACATACTTGGGAGAAACTTAAGTTTGCAAAATAGAAGGTAGGTTGTAGGTCCATGACAATTGGTATTCGAGTCGATTTTGAGATAGTCTTTGGTGATCTTCACAACTACCACTATTGTGACAAGTGATATCATAGTAGTTCAAGTTCTCTCCATCATGTCCAAGTGAAATTAAGGCAAAGTAATAGGTTTTTGTATGAGCTTACAAGCAACAATAAGAGTGACTGGAATATTGGAAAATGCACGCTTAGTGCCTTGGCACAACAGGAAATCAAGACAATATGTCCACGCAAACCTTGAAGACTTTATATTCTCTTCACGATGACTTGAAAAGGAGTACTATGATTAAGTGATATGTTGAGCAAGTGGACAAGAATAGGTTTGAGGTAACAAGGAATAATTGAGTCTTTGATACTTGGGGAAGACTATTTAGCCATGCCCATTTCAAACATGGTTGGTGTAGAAGAAGAGTCTATGAAGACAAGGAATCAACTTAAATTTCCTAAGTTCAGAGGCAAGATGTTGTTTTTTTCCATTGATTATATTTTGAAGAAGAAGTTGGAAAACTTAGAAGAATTCCAAGTGCAACTTCTTTTGAAGCCAAAGAAAACAAACTTCAACAAACATTGTAGGAAACATTAGAGGATCCTAACCGCAACAAACTTCAAAGGAAACATTGGAGGTTTTGGGTGCCTTGACAACAAGTTTAGGAAAATTTGGGATATAAAGTCATGAACAAAAATTTGCTAAGGTGAATACCATAATGGATTATAGGTAGAGCATTGTTGCAGTTGTTGGAGGTGGCCATAGCAACCACCTACCATATTTCATTCACTTATCACAACCACATGTGGCTCACCACTTAGGAGCAAGCAATCAAGCCTAAGGATCTTGTAAAGGATCCAAGTTTAGTGAAAGGATAGATAGAGGACAAGTAGCTTTGTGGGAAGGATGAAACTCATGGTTTCAGTAGGCCATCTTGTTCTCCACATCAATGTTGGTTTAGATAGCTTGATGTCCAAGAAGTAGGGTAATGGGAAACGAGGCTCTAGTGCATGAGTGACTTGAAAAAAAAATTGAGTTGTAGGATGCAACTTTACAACTTTGAGGAAGGAATATAGACCTTTCCTTTGTGTAGAAGTGACGATAGTTCCAAAGAAACGAACACTTTCTTGGAGGAGTAGGGAATTCCAATTCTAAGTAGATGGATAGAGACAATGAAGGAGTCAACTAAGAAATGTGTGCATTTGATCTATATGGTTTAGATAGGAAAGTAGACCAAGTTTGCATGGAAGATGCTCTCCCACGTTCGTATATGGGGACCTTGGATGAGGTAGAGCACTCCTTAGGCAGTTTGAGGATGATTGTTAGGATGACCTAGAGATCCTAAGATCATTGTTGAAGGTTACAAAAGTACTAGTGCAGACATGCCTCTATTATGAAAGAGGTATGGAAATATTTTGGTTGACTCATCTGACTTAGGGGACTTTGGATAGACTATTCAAGTATTTGAGGGAAGTGGTTTTGATGGCCATTTTCCAACATCTTTTTTATTGTAGAGATTAGCATGATCCATTGCCTAGGAGTTAGCAGTGGAGCCTAAGTGCACCAATAAAATTTGTCAAGTTTAGTGAATAAGTTAGAGTTTTGGGTTGTAGTAGGTGACTTGATATTTTGAAGGTGAAGGTGGTGACATTGCCTTGGTCCAATAGAGTTGAACATATAGATTGAAGTGTAGAAGGAAGTGATTGTACTGGTCATGAAGAAGTGAATTATTATGGATTGGACACAATCATTGGATTGGCCACCTAACTATTTCAAGGCATGGAGAGTTCAATGCACAAAAACATGGTAGAATGGGTCAAGAGTACTAATGCAATAGTAGGTTTGGATGGTGCAACACTTGGATATTTTTTTATCTTCTTTATGAAGGTTGGATTGCAATAGATGTAGGTAGCCACAATAATGTTGAACTTATATTGCAACCTCAACAAGAGGAAAAAGTAGCAACAAAGAAATCTAAGAGGCATTGTTGGAAGGCACTTTGTTCAATAAAAGAACTAGACAATGGCTAGTTGCATAACAATTCTAGTAATGGAAATGTGGAGAAGTTAAAGAAGTCAATTATGAATGGATGCATGAGTCTGGGTAGTAGACTTGGAGGATAATAGGTTTTTGAGGATGTTGAAAAGGACAACAATGAATTTAAGTGGGGGGGTGATGTTAGGCCTTGGCCTTGAATGGATTTGGGCACATCCATCACATGATCACCTCAATGGTCATTGACCAACATGGATGGACATGATGGAATTTTGATGGATAAAAGAGTCTATTTTGGGTGCCCTTGCATGATGACAAGGAACACCATAGACATGTTAGGCACCCTTGGTTATATTGGGGGCACTATGGACTGTGAAAACTAACACTACTTAGATGCACCAAGAGAAGCTTGGGAGGAAACTTGGCGAGGGAAGGAAATTTTGAGTTTATAACATATGACCCCATTCTAGTCACAAATATGATGCATGATAGATAAGATTGGCATAGATAACTTGATTGGATTTTATGGACTTGGGTTCTTGGCTACATGTAGACTAAGGAGTTGGGTGATCCACACTTGGGGGTTGTGATAGATGACATAATTACCCTCAAGTACAAACATCTATGAAACATAATCATTTGGCATTGATCCAGATGGATCTAGGGAACACCACAGAAGTTTCAGAAGTGTCCCAGAACGCACATAATCAACCTAGGATGCTCAGAATGGATTCAACAGACAACAAAAGGGAAAACATTAAATTTCCCAAAATTCCATTAAAAAAACATGATCGCGATGAGAGCGTCGCAAGCTTTCCAACGACGCAAACATCTCATCAAACGGAATTACGGATCAAAAGTTATAAGCGATCAAAGTTCTGGTCAACCCAACCCAGTCAGCAGGGATGAGTCAGCATCTGTACTACTGATGTCAGTATCCGTACCAGAGGCACAGAGAGTCAAACGTGTCATGATGAGGTCATCATGCCATGTGGTAGCACCAGAGGCTACCACGTGTCACTTGGATTTGGGGTTTTTAGGGCGCCACATGGACCAGTGAAAAAGTGCCACGTGGCACCCACATGTGACACCACGTGGCACCAACCAGAAGGTGCCACGTGTCCAACGTGACATCATCATGTACAGGTGGGAGAATTAGAGACTGCCACATGGCCCAATAGGGAGTCTCCATGTGGCATCCCCGAAATGCACAAGGAGGTCTCGTGAAAAAATAATATATATATATATATATATGGAACCCCGCCAAATATGGAGAAAGTTCTGCTATATTTAGTATTTCCGCCCAATATAACCTCCACTAAACTATCTTCCGGAAATAGTTAGCGGTTCCTCCATTTTTGGGGATATATGCCAAATTTGTTGCCAAAAATGACATTATGTTGTTTAAATTGTCGCCAACGCCACCGTCAGAATTAGCGGAGCGCGCCAACCATGTATTAAAATTAAGAGTCTGTGGGATTCGACCCCGGAACCTCCTCAACATCCAACGTCTAAAGTTAGCTCCGCTAACCATTTGGCCAATGACCTCATCAATTCTCAACCACCTGAGAATTTGTATAAGAAGGGCATTCTAGTTCAAGTTCAGAGAAGGCATAAGACAGACCAGTGCACGAAGCACAAGAGTGGAGCGTTGAGCACGCCCATACGATTTGGTATGGACTGTACAGCCTGCTACGTATTCGTACGGACTGTATGGATTTTGGCACGCAAATCAAGACAAAGTTACCTCTTGGGTCAGAAAGTGCCTGACTCAGATTCAGGCGTGGAGACAATCATTTTTAGGTAAAATGATGCCACGATGCAGTGGTGGTGTTAGTTTTTTTTACTGAGGAAAAATTCAGCAGCTTAATTTCAAAATGAGTCATTTATTGCAGAGGTAGTGGCACAGTAACCGAGGCAGAGGTGTCTCTTGAGCCTGAAAGTGTCTGACTCAGATGGAGACGATTTGGCAGACATTTTTAGGTAATTCAGCGACGCGAATTCAATGGAGAGGTTTGTTTTTGCAGCAAAGCTTCAGAGCAGAAAGCTAAGTGTTGGAGAAGCCAATGTAAGCATGTGTTTTTATTATGTTGTTTTGTCACTAAATGTTGCAATATAGCATGTGTGTTATAGGTCTGATGGAGCAGAGAGAAGTTGCAACAAGGCAGCAAGATCAACTTATTCCTTCTATCTATTTGTTTCTTATATTCTTTCACATCAAATCAATCAGTTATATGTGATAGAGAAATTGTGGCACTTGCATGACAAGTGGCCAATGAAGCAGTTTTGATTCTCGTGGTTTCATGATCTTTTGTATGGGATGCATATTTATGCTTGGATCTGAGTAGCAGATCTAAGGCTTTTGATGGCTCCATGTTGATGGGGGTCATATTTTATTCTTCATCTTTTTATGTATTGAGTAGGTGGGGATGATGTCCATGTCAGCATCATGGATGCCTCATGAGTAGAACTTGTGAAGCTCATACATTCCTGATCACATTCTAATATCTTGTTGTTGTCACCGAAGAGGAACTTTGGCCTTACAATTTGTAAAGGAGAGACATCATTACATCGAGAATAATAAAGCGGTCAGGCTTTGGAGCATGACCCGGAGAGGTAGCCCACATCGAGTGAACTTCGTTATCAAGTGAAGTGTATTATCCATTATGTGTATTATGTTCTTCTGTTGTTTTTCCATGAATTTCCGCACATAGGATGTTAAATGCAAGCATGGCATATTGCACATAAGGAAAACTAAAGAGGTTTTCATTCACTTTGAATTCAAGCACATAAGACTTCAACTTTACCTTTTATTGCAATCTCTCAAGTAAAACGATCTATAACTGACCCTTTTGAAGGAGTGACAGAAACAACTAATTATTGGAAACTTATCGCTCTCGAGTTCAGATCAGGCACACTTGTTGGATGCACATGGATGGAGTACATATCCATTGGATGCACTTGTTGGGCACACTTTGGAACCTTGGGTGCACTTTTTTTGTGCATGGCACTTTGGGCACAGTTCCATTGGACGTTGGATGGTTAGTAGACATGTTATTAAGGGGTAAAATGCACCATCATGCATAGTCGAAGTTGGTAATGTGGGAACTTAGGTCCACTTAGGCTTAGAGGGGCTTGGAAGTGCAAGAGAAGTCTTGTGTAAATAGTGGAGACCTAAAAGGTGCTAAGGCATCAATAATTCATTGGTCATTCACCAAGACTATAAAGGAGCTCTATGATTTGTGTTATTTTCAACGTTTGCATAGTAAGGTGAATTTCATTGGCTAAGTGAGAAGAAGAACAAGACATGACATATAGGAGGAAGGCCTGCAGTTTCTTCAGGGGTTGGATTGTGCAAGTCTATTGCGCAATAGGTATAAGGCATATTTCCTTAGACTCATTATACATTTGTAATAGAGTTGTAAGCATAAGGTTGTAACTCACTTGTTGTATATCTATAACATTATTCATATAATAAAGTTAAGAAACCTGGCTTGGGTGCCACCCATACATGTGTTTTGTGGACTCTTTATGTGTTGGATGCTACTACTCCTTGATTTTCTTTGTGTTGACTAAGTATTGAAATATTGGCTAAGTGTTAAAGTATTGTTGAGATTTTTTAAAGGCCATGGTTGGACACGTGCCTATTATTGAATGAACTTGGTTGAGTAGGACTTAGTTGAATTTGACAAATTGTAGCATAATGCGAATTTATGGGCATAACTTAAGTGAAGAGGCATAGTTCGGTCGTAGTAGGTGTAGGATGGCCAAGAAATTGTGGATGAGGCAAGGTAGTGATGCATGAACTCAAGTTTGCAAAGAAAAAATTGGGTAGACTATAGGTCTGTGTCACAAGAAATCTAGTACAATAGAGAATAAGAGATGTGATAACAAATAAAAGTTCAAGATCATAAAAATTGTATTTAAATCTAATGGATAGTCTAAATAATAATAGTACGACTATTATAATTCTAATTTTTTATATAACTAGAAAGGATTATGCAAAACAACATCATTTTACCTATGAGGCCATTTAGTCAGTAAACAAGATTAACGATGAAGAACAAAAGATTGCTTAGCTAGGGACTAGATTTAGAGACATATCTCCAATGGTGCATTAAATACAAAGGAAGTGTATTAGGAGTTTGGATGAGACAAGCATTGATTTAATTAAAGAATTCAAAAATCCTTTCTCTAAGAAACAAAGCATTACATATTTGAAAGAAATCAAATAGAGAGGAGGACAATCTATATGGGGCTATGATCAAATGTTAAATACTTGTTGGGAATATTGACCTTCCAAATTCAAGATGTTTAATTCAAGGAGTGGTCCATCGTAGGACTAATCCACATTATCTAAATTTCTCTCGTTTAGTGGAGGATATCTCTACAAGTAGAAGCATGAGGAAACACAATGTGCTTGGAAGCATTTGGAGTGTTCAAAAAACCATTTTTAGTATTGAAACAAGTTCAAAATCAACTGGTCATCATGTTCAACCATCTATAGGAAATATCCAAAGGAAAATACATTAAACAAAACATATGGTGTACCCAATATAAAATTGAGGGTCATTATAGAAGATAATCCTTCTTTTGAATAACTATGCTACAACTGGTGTAATGAACCCCTTCTCGGTAGGATAAAAATAATAATGTCATGAAATATATAAGAAATAGATACATGAGCCTAATCTATACCCTATGCTACATAAATATCAAACATCCACTAATACATGATTCTATAAATTTTGGAAGTTGATGGGACATGATGTGAAAATTTGTAGGGAACTACAACTGATGAAACAACACAAGATGGATACGTATATGGTGTGAGGATCCAAGAACGATGTAGTGAGGGGAACATGGAGATATACAGAATGAGGGGGCTAGGTTGGACAAGGTTTTCGTCTAGGAGGATACAATGGAATCCCTACTTGTTATAATTATGGAGAAGTAGGACATATTGTTGGGAACATGTGTAAAGATTGTCATAATACAAAACACAACGTTGAATATTGTATGGAGTTGATTGAAAATGGGAAGAGAAATAAATATATGTGAATATGGTCACTATTGAACCTCGAAATCAAGGAGACGATATAATAATATTAGTGAATACAATGACTAGAGGATGAGAAAGAACTGGAGAAAATGCATAAATGATTCCAGGAAGAAATATCAAACACGTAAAAACATCACTACCAAAGTTTGATCCAACAAGAAAAAACCAGTTCCTATGCAACACATTAGAGACATTGTAGAACAGACCAATATATATGGAATAATCAAGCTCTAAGAATAATTAGGAAAGTGAATATGAACATAAAGTAAGCAATTTTCTTTTGTCTAAGAAATTAAAATACATTTTTTTCTAAATGGATAATTATGTTAAAATAATATGTAGTCATTTATAGGGCCTCCTAAGATAAATGTGAGGCAAATCAAGATAAAGAAAAGAATAGGAAGGGAATTTAAGATGAATATGATTTGGATATATGTAAAGAAGTGTATATGGCTTAAAATATTGTATGTTGGAAGAAAGAATTAGTCACTTTCAAATTAGGGGAATTTTTAGGTTAAAAATGGGCCTAAAACAAAAAAAATGTATTATAAAAATTAACTTTAAAAGAACTAATATGATTCAAGATGATGATGTCAACCATAAGGGAAAACATTTTTTGAGAGAAAGGAAGAAAAAAAAAAAATTAATTGTCTTTTTGACTTATCTCCTTATAGGTTTACTCAAATTTAAAGTGTAGGCACTCATTGGATGTAGAATCAAATGTATGTAGAGTGGGTACTTATTGGATGTGAATTTGATTATGCATCCAATGCGTTCCTACACTTGAAATTAGAGTAAACCTATAAGGATATAAGTACAAAAATATGATTAAAAAAAGTAGTTTTCTTTCTCTCCCTTTGAAAACTCATAACTCTTATTTTAATATTTTCCTTAGGACGACCATTTTAGACATCAAATTTCCCCTAATGGTGGGGGGAGGAAATGACTAGGGTTTATATATCTTGTTAGACATGGAAGAAGATCTCATATACTATTTATAAGACACTCTTAGGTTACATGACATATTTATGGAGGGTCCTCCTTTCCCTGGTGAGGTTTCAAGGATCTCTTGTCTTGTTACAATAGGGTAAAAACACTTTGTAAATTAAATCTTAGGAAATTTGGGTAGAGTGGATCCAAACCATCTAACCAGTGGCCATGGCCGACTGCCATACATTGACTGATAGAGAATCTCAATTCTCTATGTAATTGACTTAACCAAAAGAGAAACATAGACTTGGGGGAACTAGGCCAAGTGCGAGCTCGGGATTAGCTTGCCATGGGCATTGTATGCTGGGACAAATTTATGGCCGCATGTTGGGTACCTATTGCTTGCACGAGCTTCCATCATGGCGTTGAACATGAGATCCATACGTTGTCCCGGGATTTGTTGGATGTGTGCCTGGTCGTCCAATTTATGTCGCAGCTCAAAAATGAGTTGAAGATGCTCGTCTAATAGCCAAATCGGGGTGGGCAGAGGCGACTCCTCCATCAAATATGCATCCATATCCAAGTTTGCATCCATTGTTGTCGCTGGAATAACCACTTGCCAACTGGGAGGAATTTCTTCCTCCACCAAGCATTCTCCGGTGCCATAAAAATGATCTGAAGTGTGGGTTTTGAGGGGGGAAATTTATGGGTGAAAGCTAGGCGGAGGGGCGAGCTTCTTAGGAGGGAGAAATTCCTCCTTGATTAAGCAGCTGCCAAGTTCAATGGTGGGATTGGAAGTAGGAGGTTGGGGTTGTTGAGGCCTCCTTGAATTTCATCCTTGATTGTGGCTCTGGTCAAGACGACTGGTAGTGATGAGGGAAAGATGAGAGGGGGGGAGTCTATTGCGTCTTGTAAGGGTGTTATAGTACAACGGACCCCTTATGGATTTTCCCCTCTCTTTGGGCATGGTGTGGGTGTTCAGGTGAGGATTGGGCAGTATAAACAATGGAGGATTTTTCGTGGGTGGCCAAACAATCAAGAAAAAGGAGAAAATGAAATGGGAGAGCGAGGGAACAGTCGAGCTCAAAGAGAAGAGAAATCCAAGGAACAGTCGAGCACAAGGCAAGGAAGGAATGGGAGAGCGTTCCAAGGCACATGCCTTCATAGTGCTTGTCAAATTGATAGGGATGAAATCCATGAAGTCCGAGGTGACTACTAGCCTGGTGCAGGTACCCTTCTTGGTATGCACAACCTGGTTCGTGCAAGGCACCATTAAGTCTCCTTTGAGTGCTCAGCGCACTACCATTAATCCTTGATGAGTGTGGGTCATTTAGTCTGGAGGGAAGGGAGGCTAGCGGAAGGGATTAATATCTCCCTATGTTGCCTATATCCACCTATCACCCCTTGCGATCCACTTGTCACCCCATCCGGGAGAGGGTAATCCTGGAGAGCTAGCTCCCTGCATTGAAGCAATAGTTGTGAGCTCTGGGACTTCCTTGTGTCAATGTAGATGTCCTTTTTTGTGTTTACTCCAACGTTTGCAAGCTTGTCCTCCACCTTGTTAGCCTCACGTCTTATGTGTGAGGTAATTAGAGTAAGGGTGGGCCTGAGAAGATGTTTTAGGTTGCTTAGGGGCCCAAGAAGGCACCAACTGGGGGTGATTTTCTTCAGATCCCTTCCTGTTATGATTTTGGTGGCGATATTGGTGATTACTTTGGAGTCCCCTTCTATTATTAGACAATTAAGGTTGTGATCTAATGCCATTTGGATCCCTTTGATTAGTCCCCAGATTTTTGTCGAGTTATTTGTGTCATGTCTTAGATTCTCTACCATTAGGTACTGTATTTGACCAGCGTTTTCCCAAATAACAACTCCATATCCAGAGTGACCAGGATTTCCTTTGGATGCACCATCAAAGTTGACTTTATAGAAGCCTAGGGGTGGAGGAATCCAGGAGGAGGGACTGGAAGATGAGGCTTTTGGGGGTAGGTTTTGGGGGGAGAGAGTGGGGGACAAGGAAAAATACCAAGAGCTTAGAACTAAGGTTTCTGAGGGGTTTGAGGGGAAATATTCAAGGGACCAGGAGTGGAGTTTGAGATTTTCCAAAATATTCTTATGAATGGTGGTCCAGAGGACCAAGGGGAGAGGCCTGAGAACGAAATATTATTTTATTCCTCTCTTTCAAGAGTTATCAGACTATGAAGCCGGGAAGAAGTTTCCATACTCTATTTAAGATGGGACTTTTGTAGGAGCCATCTCCCCAATATTTGATAGTGTTGATGAAGATATTTCTTTCTCGATTGGTCCTTCTCATGCTTTGGGAAGCCTGGATCCATATTAGCTCGTTGTATGGGAAAAGATTAAGGAGGTGTTCCATGGTTTCTTCCTACTGTTGGCACAAGTGACAGATTGAGGGTCCTATGAAGCCTCCTCTCCTTAGGTTGTCCCATGTTAAGATTTTGTTTTGAACCAGTAGCCAGAGAAAGGTGGAAACTTTCAGCCAGAGTTTGGATCTCTAGATTGTTGTCCATATATGCTCTTTTTTATTGTTTTGGAAGTTTTCCTGCAAGTTGTATGTAACATCTCTCTCTTACGCACACTGAGCGATCTTATTCTTTGAAGACACTTGCTTGCAAGTGATCCAGATTATTATACTATTGGCTGTTGATTATGATTATAAGGCATTATAGATGTGATTATATGTTATTTTGTTGTATTGACTTAGATAGGTTCTCTTGACTCAGTTCTCCTGAGTGTGCAGGATTTTGACCTCAAGGATGTTGAGGCATCGATGAAACCCTTGGACTACAGATCGAATCAGGGAGTGGACTATTGGGGTTTGACTGTGTATATATGACATATGTCCATCTAATTAGATGTTATGATTATGGATTTTATTCTGACCTGATTCATTGATGATGGAGGCTGACGATAGCTTGCCGATCAGATTCACATGTGGAGTAGAGGGGTCATGCACAACTACCAGAGATGTTGAGGGAGAGGTGTGGACAGCAGCCCTGCCACAACCTACTAGCACTCTCGTCGTGGCTCGAACTGTAGGTTAACAATTACCTAGTTCGAGAAGACTCACAATGTCATGAGGGAAGACTGTGACAGTCGCTCACAATGATTCTAAAGGGCGCACAATAAGGCAGGGGTATTGTTCCTTAGAGGTCCTTAGTCTCCCACAAGATCACCTGGCGGAGAATTGACTCCAAGGGTTTTTGGATGTCTACCAAGTCAGTCAAGAGGCGAGTGGCACCCTTGGAGCACGTAGTGCGTCTTGAAGGGCACATCGTGCAAGAAAAAAGGAAAGAGGCGAGTGGCACCCTTAGAGAACGTAGTGCATCCTGAAGGGCACGTTACCCAAGAAAAAAGGAAAGAGGCGAGTGGCACCCTTGGAGCACGTAATGCGTCTTGAAGGGCACGTCGCGCAAGGAAACAGAATGAGGCGAGTGGCACCCTTGGAGCACCTAGTGTGTCCTGAAGGGCATGTCACATTTTTAACTAATAAGAGAATTAACATAAATGGCCTTAGAACGAATAATGTGATAAGAAGAGTTAAAAACAGTTTCCCTAATAAAATGTCACCCAACCTCGAAAATTAAATCTAGGTCTAAAGTTATACTTATGATAAAAAAAATAAAAATAATAATAATCATCATTAAACATGTGACGAAAAGGGGGTAAGAAACTTGATTAAATTATTAAAATCAAATTAGTGAGGGATTTCAAATTTTAAAAGGGAAATGATTGTTTTGTTACACATGCAAATTAAA
>WSFP011504933.1:0-13542 GCA_009831015.1 Picea engelmannii | reverse complement strand
ATCATCTTTGAATTCTCTTTTAATATTTTCTTTTAACTTGTTTAAAGTAGGTTATGATTTTCTTCTTTAGAAATAATCCATCGATCCATTATTTGAAGGTGCTTAGGGTAAATAGTTCAAGCTCATTAATAGGATTTGCTAATCGATAAAAATAAAAGAGTCATTTCTTAAGTAGATTGATCCTTAGATAGACCATCCCCTTAGTTAGACAATACTTCCATTAGCTTTTCTACCTTGGATCATATAGTGCCACAACTCTAAGTTTACTTACCCTGGGTTGACAATTTAATTGAGGGATTTAGTGCATATAGAATACCCATCAGAACCTGGGAGGGTCACATGGTGCCCTAGTAAGTTGGTTTCCTTTTAGGATAGGTTATTACATAGTGGATCTCTAAAGATTCATCGAGCGTTCCCTCCATACTTACCATTTTCCATCTTTATCCCCTCCATCTATCCACATTTTTGGGCATTGTGGAAGGCTCCACTTGGAAAGGGTTGTACCTTACCTCATTGGAAGAAGGGGCTAAAGGACCAGGGGGAAATGTAGCTGGAAAAATTTAAGAGGTGAATTTAAAACTTTGAGATGCTTCGCCTAGGGATCCCTAAGAAATCATTGAAACACTTCTCACTAAGAAAAGGGGGCCCACATATGAATAATACACTCAAGGAATTTTTTGGTGGATAGGAGGTCTTATCATGAGCCAACCTATCATGACCATGAACATGTAGTGGTATGAAATTACCACCCAACTGGTCACCAAGCTAGGGTAGTGGCTCTTGGTTTCATGGCCAAGAGAAAGGGGGTCTCATCATGAGGCAACCTTCTCATATCCGTGAAATGTTTGTGGTGACACTACCACTAGCTGGTCACCAAGCTAGGGAGGTGACCATCAATTCTTTCCTTGCAGCACAAAGAAAGAAATCTAAAAGAAGAAAGAAAAGATAAAACTAAATGTCAATCATTGAGATTGGAAACATTTTCATCCATGACAAGGTGAAACTCACCCTCAACAAAGGAACTCATAGGTGAGTGTTACATTTCCCTTCTATCACATGCACCCCATGCCCAAATGTTTTTCCCTCACCACCTCATATGCTTGCATGATTTGGATCAAGATCCATTGGGGAAATGAACTTGAATTAAGAGAGACTATCCCAATAGGACACCCTGAGACCATTCCAAACCCTAGACTTTTCAAGTTACATAACGTTTTGAGCATTTGTTTGGGTTTAGGTGGGTTTGATGCACATGTTTCGGTGTTTTAGTTATTAGATGTGATTTATGTATTATGATTTATGTTCCTTATGGACCCATGGAGGGCATACTTGTTTTATTTGTAGGACCTTGATTGGTGAACAGGTACATGGAGAGATGACTAGCTCGGACCTTCATGAGGGTTCAAGGCCCATTTAATGGATGTTGAGACCCATCCAGGGGGCAGGATGAATATGAATGGGTTCTGCTAAGAATAAGAAGGATGTTTCCTTTGGAGGCACTTTAGTGGACCTATACCCAGGTGGTTGTGACTTTCCCACCTGAACACTGGCCTTTGGAGGCCTTGTACATCACCCATACAACCCTGGACGTTTTTACATGAAATGGTTGTCACCTTGGGGGTAATCCTGAGGTTATTGGCACATGTGGGTAGGGTTTTGGCCTTTGGAAGCCAAACATTTCACTACTTGAGCACAAAATTCCATGACATAGGTCCAACGTCACCCTATAAGGGAATTATATTAGCCTTAGGAGGGTCTTTACATGAAAATTTATTTTATTTTTTCTAGAATTTAATTTTGTAAGAAACTCGTCAGGTCGACCCTGATATTTTGACCTAAAATAATTAAAGGTCGAATTTTGTTATAAATAAACATAAAGTGACATTCATTTTGTCATAAATCTCACTTGGGAGAGTGGAGGTCTGAAATTTTCTCCCTACTAAGGGTTATTGGCATAAATAAGGAAGGCGCTACTCTTTTAAGGCTTGTTTCTTGACATGTGGATGAATTTGTTGGAGTATTTTGGTAATATAGAATTATTTTATGTTGAGATTCAACAAGAAGATCCTAGTAAAAATTATGCACCTATACTAGGATGGAGCCTCGGGCTATTTTTAGGTGGAAGTCTATTTTTAGATGATGAGCAAATTCTATTTATAGATGATGTCTATTTATATATGGTGAGAAGATTCTATTTATAGATGTATGTCAACTATTATTATCCCTTAATAATTATTAGACAATAAATATTAATCTATTCTCAATGAGCACTTGGAAATAGTTAACTGAAGTGGAAAATCAGTTAGCTATAGGAAATTCAAGTTCAAAGGTGGACTGGTGGGACATGCAATTCGAATTACTTGTAACTGAGTGATTCAAAGTTGTAACAGAGATGGATGTGTAGTTATGTGAGTTGTAAAGTAGTTTAACTCAGTTAAGTGAGTTAAGCTTAGTTGTACTACTTGTAACTGAACATAAACTAGTGATAGATTAGTGAATTAATTAATAATTAATTCACAATCAGTGATCTCACATGCAATTGAAGATTTACCATTGTTAACTACATGCATGTCAGATCCAGTGGAGACCCAGTTGAGATAACAAGTGAAAGGGACAATTTGACTATCAGTTGTGAATTTAGTGGATGCACTCATGCAACCACACACACATTGGATGTACTCACAAGGATTGCGCAATGTAGGCAAGATGAATTCATTCATTGCATGGATTTCCATCAACGGGGATTGCGCAGAGGAGGTAGGCTGTCTGGAGGCAGTAAATTGGCACATGAATTTGTTAATTTTTGTTTGATAGTGTGAGACAATTGTATATTGTACTGAGAGCTCTTAGATTAGATTTTTGTATGATATTGTTTCATGATCCATGATATATACATAATATATGATAGTGGGGTTTTTATATTTATGATTTCCTGGTAAAACATTTGTGTTATGTGTGATTGATCTTTCTTCTTGATATTGCAATTGGCGATCGTGTTTTAAATTCCACAAGAATATTTGTAGAAGTGGTTATGTATTTAACAGTGGCATATAATTTTTAGACCAGGAGAATCTAGGAAATACATAATTTGTATTAAAATTTCTACATGGTATCAGAGCATAGAAGATTGCAATTTTGAAGCAGAAGTTGAGTTTGTGACTGGATAGAATTCGAATTTGCAGAAAGACTTTCTTGGTGCTACAACTGATTCAAGATCGAAATGGATTTCAATTTCTTGAGGTTAGAGTATGCACTTGAGGGAAGCTCGAACTACATTGTTTGGAAGGACAGGATGGAGGTAGTACTAGAAAACAATGGCTTGAAGGAATTCATTGACAAAGATGTTCCTAAGCCAAATGCTGCAAATCTTGATGCATGGAAAAATAAAGTGGCAAAGCCGAGGAGGATCCTGTTGGAGGGCGTACGAGACCACATTGTCTCAAGCGTCCATTGGAAAGCCACACCATATGCAATGTGGAAAGCTTTGAAGGATCTATTCCAAAACAATAGCGACCATAGGAAATTGGTGCTCAAAGATAAACTTAGGAAGATCAACATGGAGAAGGGCGACTCCATTCCAAAATATCTCATGAAGTTTGTCCAATGTCGGGATGAGTTGGGGAGTGTGGGAATAACATTCTTTGGTGATGATTTGGTGAGCTTGGCTCTCCTAGGACTTCCCAAGAGTTGTCATAGTTATCAAGACTCTGTCAATGGAAGGGAAAATATTCCAGATTGGGAATGACTATGGTCAGATCTAGTGCAGGAGGAGTTCAGGAGGAACACCAGAGATGGCTCTTCATCAAAGCATGGTGATGAAGAGGATTGTGCTTTGGCTACCAAGGCAAGGAAAGGGAAGGGGAATAAATTCAATTTAAAATCCTAGTCTAAAAGAAAGAAGCTAGATTTGTCCAAAGTGAAGTATTTTCACGGTCATGAACATGGGCATCTCGCTACTAACTGTCCGCAGAAGAAGAAGAAGAAGAAGGTTGTTGGAGCTGTAGCTGGTGAGGCCCTTGCCTCACAATTTGAACTTTAATTCTCCTTGATCACATGCATGGCATCGAGTACATTGGGATCGGTGTGGTATTTTGATAGTGGCGCTTCCTTCCACATGACAAGAGATAAGGAGATTTTCAGTGACTTGGAGGAGAAAGATATCAAAATGCATATAGATATGGGTGATGATGGATGATACAGTGCTAATGGCATTGGTACCATTACCTTTCAGAGGAATTCAGGTAAACCATTTCAATTGAAAGATGTTATGAATGTTCCAGGTCTAAAGATGTTAAGAACCAAAGACTGAATACAAAATCACCACAACAGATATATAAGAGCAATACAGAAAAACACCACTTTATTATATCAAACCCTTGAGGTAGGGAAACACCATACAATGGATCCTATTATGGAAGGGATCCTCTCCTGTTCACTTGCCATTTTGAGGGGGTATCCTCCTATTGAGCTACCACTCCAAATATAATACTCCTCTTCATGTCCCATTACATTGCTTGAACCCATTTATATAGTGCTACCATCACCTGAGAGCATTCTAGAGGAGGAATCTTCTAGAAGTAGAACCTTCTAAGAAGTCCTCTTATATTTATTATATCTAACTACCCATTTATTATATATAACTAACATAATGGGACTTATTTAATAATATAGTGTACCTATTCCACCTTACATTGAATGGCCTCCACTATTATCACTATGCCTCTGGCCCCCCCCACTACCTCTCCAGCTACCTTACATTCCATCCCCCTTATGAAAGCGTTGTCCTCAACGCTTGATGTGCAACCATATACCAGGTTCCCATGGATAATTGTGGACCATAATGCTGAAGAAGCCTGGAGAACCAAGGTCCCATGTATAAAGGAAATCCATCATGTTGAATTAGTCCAACCACCATTGTAAACCAGGGTCCCATGTCCAATTTCTCATGTGAGCTCCACACGAAAGATATCGGCACACAATAACCAATTGAAAATGATGCTCCCAATCCTGACACCTATCATGTGGATCCAAATAAGAATATCCATCCACATAGTGGGAAAGGGTCAAAGTTGAATCTAAAAGAAATAATGAAGGATGGACACTGATAATGATAACTAGCTTCTGATGTGTCACATTGATGTGCTATACAGAAGGTGGAGTAGAGTCATCAAATAAAAGATGGAAGTGGTTGTCATCCCAGAAATGACAACTATTCATATACCAATCATCGAAATCGGCCTCAAAATCATACCAAGCATATATTTATTGATTATATTGATCCCGAAGGTCTTCCATAAGAAATCTCTCCTGCATTCTATCTAATGAATCTTGAATACTACGAAAACTATCATTGAAACCATCTACAAAGTCATCCAATCTGTCATTCAATTGAGATTTGAATGCTTCAGTAATCTGTAGAATTTGTTTGAGGGTTTGAGAAGAAATAGCCATCTAAGAACCCTATGAACTCTTCGGTCCCGTAGCCATCATGAAAAAACCCAAAAAATAGAACAATAAGTTACGACAGAAAATCACGGTTTTTTCTGGAAAACCCTAAAAAACTGCTGAATTTAAAATGCTCATAACTTCACTTCCCGGACTCCATTTCAGTTGATTTTTTTTTTTAAATTGGGTGAAATTGTGAGAGTAAATCATATATGTAATTTTATTGGACAAATTCGGCCTCCATCTGCTACAAAAATAATTAAAAAAAAAAAAAATTCAAACCGTCGTCCGCAGAAAAAACCCTGAAAAAATGTAGATTTTAAAACTTCAATATCTTGACTTCCTGGACTCCGTTTTGGACGATTGGTTTTTTAAAATTGGGTGTTTTTATGAGAGGAAATCATATATGCAACCTTTTTCTTCAAATTTTTCACAAAAATATACCAAAATTTTCTGAAATGTCGTGACCCTCTTTTTTCTTCTCCGAAAAAAAATCTGCAAAAAATAAAAATATTTGCCCACAATGCCTGCCAAGGAAAGTGCTCTGATACCAATTGTTAAGAACCAAATATTAAATACATAATCACCACAACATATATACAAGAAAAATATATAAAAACACCACTTTATTATATCAAACCCTTGAGGTAGGGCAACACCATACAATGGATCCTATTATGGAAGGGATCCTCTCATGTTCACTTTCCTCTTCGAGGGGGCATCCTCCTATTGAGATACTAATCCAAATACAATACTTCTCTTCATGTCCTATTACATTGCTTGAACCCCTTTATATAGTGCTACCATCACCTAAGAACATTCTAGAGTAGAAATCTTCTAGAAGTAGAACCTTCTAAGAAGTCCTCTTACATTTATTATATCTAACTACCCATTTATTATATATAACTACCATAGTGAGCCTTATTTAATAATATAGTGGACCTATTCCACCTTACATCGAATGGCCTCCACTATTATCACTATGGGCCCTCTAAACCCCCCCCACTACCTTTCTAGCTACCTTACAGAAGAAAAACTTGGTCTCAGTCGCAATGTTGGAAGACAGAGGCTATGACATTGTTTTCAGCGATGGAAAATATTTCTTGTGACATAATACAATGGGTCAAGTCAAGAATATAGGGATTCATGTTAAGAATATCTACAAGATGGAAGTTGATGGTTGCGCTGCGATGATAGGCAAGGTAGAAAAAGTGGTGAGTCAGGATGAGGGAGAATTATGGCACAGGCGATTGGGCCATCTTCAACATGGAGCCTTGAAAATCATGCAGCAAATATCTACTGGACTTCCAATGGGAACACTTTCTCAATTAGATTAGTGAAAGGGTTGCACCATGGGGAAGTATGTAAAGTCCACCTTTCATGAAAAGGAGAACCATGCTTCAGTGATCCTGGAGAGATTTCACACAGATGTGTGTGGACCATTCTCGGTTTCTTCAACAACAAAACATAAGTATTATGTTATTTTTGTTGATGAATTTTCTCGTAAATGATGGATCTTCTTCATGCATAAGAAGGATCAAACATTCTAAAAGTTTTGTGAGTTTAAAACATTGGTGGAGAAAGAGTCGGGGAATCAAGTGAAGGATCTGAGGAGTGATAATGGTGGAGAATACATCTCTAACAAATTCAAAGAATTCTGCAACAAAGAAGGAATTCTAAGAGAACTCATAGCACCTCATAACCCACATCAAAATGGGGTCACGGAGAGGAATAACAGAATGATCATGGGTGTAGCACGAGCAATGTTGCATGATTAGGGCCTACCAATGCATTTGTGGGTGGAAGCATGAAATACTGTGGTTTATGTGCAAAACCGTTGTACTCATAGAGTACTTGCCATGAGTACACCTGAAGAAGATTTCACTGGTAAGAAACTTGATGTTTCTCATTTTAAGATCTTTGGCTCATCTGTTTATGTGCATATGACCAAGAACGCCAGGAAGAACTTGTAGTTGACTGCTGAAGTTGGGATATTTGTGGGGTACACAGAAACACCCCATAATTATCGTGTGTATTTTCCTAATAGTAAGATGAATGTTATGCAACGGGATATAAAATTCGATGAGCGAAAATCCATGCGGTTGCCACTTGAGAGGGAGCTAGACTTGCATGCAGAGGAAGAACTATCGGTTCCCAAAGATGAGTCTCAAGATGTGGATCAACCACATGAGGAGGTTCATGGAGTGGAGGAAGCCACTCATGCAGAGCCATCCATCATAAATGGAATAAAGTGCACCATGGAAGCTGATAGATTGAGACTAGATGCTGCATAGAATGTAGGAGCCCCTACTTCACAACATAGATAGAGACAATCTCCTGATTGATTTACTATAAATGGCTCTCATGAGAAAATATATTTTCATTGAACCATATTCCTTTCAGGAAGCAGTGCAGGATCCCACTTGGGTTGATGCAATGGTGGAGGAGTATGACTCCATTGTCAAAAACAGTGCATGGGAAATTGTCCCAAGACCGATCGACAAATCAGTAGTACGTTCGAGATGGAGCTAGACTTGCATGCAGAGGAAGAACTGTCGGTTCCCAAAGATGAGTCTCAAGTTGTGGATCAACCACACGAGGAGGTTCATGGAGTGGAGGAAGCCACTCATGCAGATCCATCCATCATAAATGGAAGAAAGTACACCATGGAAGCTGATAGATAGAGACTAGATGCTGCACAGAATGTAGGAGCCCCTAGTTCATAGCGTAGACAGAGACAATCTCCTGATCGATTTACTATACATGGCTCTCATGAGAAAATGTATTTTCATTGAACCATATTCCTTTCAGGAAGAAGTGTAGGATCCCACTTGGGTTGATGCAATGGTGGAGTATGACTCCATTGTCAAAAATAGTGCATGGGAAATTGTCCCAAGACCGGTCAACAAATCAGTGGTAGGTTCGAGATGGATCTACAAGGTAAAACAAGTTGTTAATGGGAGTGTTGAGAAATACAAGGCCAGATTTGTGGCCCGAGGATTCTCACAGATTGAGGGGATAGATTATGATGAGACGTTTGCACCTGTCGCAAGGTACTCTTCCATAAGATCCATATTTTCACTCTCAACGCAGATGGGTTGGCACATTCATCAAATGGATGTAAAAAATGCATTTTTCAATGGGATCATTGAGGAAGAGGTGTAAATAGAGAATCCTGAAGGATTTGAGATCTTCAACAACGATTCTCATGTGTGCCGACTCAAAAGATAATTGTATGGGTTGAAGCAAGCACCTTGTGCGTAGTACACTCGAATAGACAACTATTTCACCGAACTAGGCTTCACCAAAAGTGAAGCATATGAAAACCTATACCAAATTGTGGTGGAGGGTAAGAGTTTAATCATTGTTCTTTATGTTTATGATTTAATAATGAATGGTGATGAGAAATTGATACACTCATGCAAGGAGGACCTTGCAAAGGAGTTCGAGATGAAGGATATGGGCCTCCTTCATTATTTTCTTGGATTAGAAATATGGTAGCGAGATGGTGAACTTTTTGTGTCTCAAGGAAAGTATGCAATGGAGACATTGGGTAAGTTTCACATGGAGGGCTACAAACCCATAGATACTTCTCTTCCAGGAAACCAGAGGAAAGAGGATGCTACTTATGGAGAGGTAGTGTATGCTACTGTCTATCGATAATTAGTAGGTTCGCTAATGTATCTAGTGAACACGAGACCAGACATTTTCTATGTGGTTAACCAGCTGAGTCAAGTGATGGTTAAGCCTACCAAGCTCTTTTGGAAGGTGGGTAAGCATGTCCTGAGATACTTGAGGGGCACATCTGAGTATGGATTATGGTATAGACAGATGGATGAGGTGAAGTTTCATGTCTTCATGGATGTAGATTGGGCGGGCAACCCAACGAACAGAAAGAGCACATCAATGGGGATCTTTAGTACCAGATATAAAATTGTTTCTTGGTATAGAAGGAAATAGAGATCCATGGCACTCATTTCAACAGAAGCATAATACATGGAAGAGAATCAAGCTGCATGTGAGGCTATCTAGATGACAAAGATATTGGTTGGTTTGTTTGGTTCTCATTTAGATCTGACAATGATTCATTGTGATAATTAGAGTTGCATTAAACTCTCGATTAATCCTATGTTTCATGATAGATCTAAGCATATATATATCCGATATCATCATATCAGATATTGTGTGCAACAAAAGATCATTTTGCTTCAGTACATTCCTACGGAAGATCAGGATGCAGACATTCTAACGAAGGTTCTCACTAGGACCAAATTTGAATACCATAAAGACAGTATTGGGGTGAAGGATAATCCCTTTCTTGTTGAGAGGGAGTGTTGAGATTCAAAAAGAAGATCCTAGTGAAAATTATGCACCTACACTAGGATGGAGCCTCAGGCTATTTTTAGGTGGAAGTCTATTTTTAGATGATGAGAAAATTCTATTTATAGATGGTGAGCAAGTTCTATTTATATATGTATGTCGGCTATTATTATCCCTTAATAATTGTTGGACAATAAATATTAATCTATTCTCAATGAGCACTTGTAAATAGTTAACTGAAGTGGAAAATTAGTTAGCTATAGGAAATTCGAGTTCAAAGGTTGAATGGTGGGACATGAAAGTCGAATTAGTTGTAACAGAGTGATTCGAAGTTGTAACAGAGTTGGATGTGTAGTTATGTGAGTTGTAAAGTAGTTTAACTCAGTTAAGTGAGTTAATATCAGTTGTACTAGTTGTAACTGAACATAAACTAGTGAGATATCGGTGAATTAATTATCAATTAATTCACAATCAGTGATATCACATGCAACTGAAGATTTACCACTGTTAACTACATGCATGTCAGATCCAGTGGAGACCCAGTTGAGATAACGGGTGAAAGGGACAATTTGACTATTAGTTGCGACTTTAGTGGATGCACTCATGCAACCACACACACATTGGATGTGCCCATGAGGATTGCACAGCCTAGGCAAGAAAAATTCATTCATTGCATGGATTTCCATCAGCAGGGATTGCGCAGAGGAGGCAGGCTATCTGGAGGCAGTAAATTGGCACATGAATTTGTCAATTTTTCTATGACAGTGTGAGACTATTGTGTATTGTACTAAGATCTCTTGGATTAGTGTTTTGTATGATATTGTTTTATGATCCATGATATATACATAATATATGATAGTGGGGTTTTTAGCTTTATGCTTTCCTAGTAAAACATATATGTTATGTGTGATTGATCTTTCTTCTTGATATTGAAATTGGCAATCATGTTTTAAATTCCGCAAGAATATTTGTAGAAGAAATTCTATATTTAACAATGGCATATAATTGTTAGATTGGGAGAATCCAGGCAATACATAATTTGTATTAAAATTTCTACATTTTACATGATTATTCTTGGTGCAAGTAAGTAGATTTTTTACTTTGTCATTGTTAATGGTTATGACAATGGTTTGCTTGCTCATACAATATTATGAAATTGCATGTTTTAATTGATGCTTGAAGTAAGAAACTTAAGGTGTTAACTTTCTTTCTTTTCATTTTCCAAGTGTCATTGAATTGGCCTGGTAACTAGTGCAACCTCTAGAGCCCTAAAGTGATAGCACTTTAGAGGTTTTGGTTAAGTTATTTTGCATCATACTTTCATCCATAAAAGTCTAAGGAGAAGAAGGCTCTAGGGCCTAGAATTTCCTACACCCTAGCTACCTCCCTTCCCTTCTTGTGGTCAAGAGTCTAGGAGGACTAAATATATTAATCCCCCCAAACCTATTTTCCCTCTTAGGTTTTGTGCATAATCATATGTTATCATCCCTATAAAGAGGTGCCAACTTGACTCCATTATCCCTAGAAGTCACTAATCTTCATTCCTTACCTTTTGACAGGAATCATCAACCAACACTCAAACCTTAAACCTTTCTCCTTTTACTAACTACAACTAACACTAACTTAGATTAGCAGACTAAATTTATTGCTTCTTTCATAATCACTGCTACAACCATAATCTAGCAGCCTGCTCAAGCTCACTTGACCATTTAAAGAAACCCAGTATTTGTATGAGGAAAGGTACAATCAATCAGAACTAAAGTGTGGATTTAATTTCCTATCTAAAGTACATTTCTGAAGGTTTACTATTCTCTGTCGTTATTGTTCATTTGTTATTATTACATTCAATTTAGACATCTTGTTAAAGGTTATTTTCTAGTTGAACCTTTCCAAAATTTGTGTATGACATAGTACTATCAATCAAACATTAAAGTGTGAGTTCTTATTGTCATTTAATATATATTTTAAAGGGTATATTGTTGTTGTCACATTTGTTGTTGTTCTTACAACTGTTGTTATAATCATCTTAGGCAACTTGTCAAAATTAATTTGTTAGCTAAACAAATTCAGAATTTGCATAAGACATAACATTATCATTTAAGTGTTCAAAATTTTCATTATATTGTCTTTACAAGTGCATTTTCTGGAATATATTGCAGTTGTCATCACTCTATTTAATGTTGTTATACATTTATTATTTGTTGCATACACTTGTTTACTAGCATTTTGTTACAATTTTATTGTCTTGTTGAAGCATCAATAGCATTAGTTGCTTGTAAACTACCATAATGTTTGTTGTTGTCTTGGGTAAGGGAAAGCACTTTCTCTCTTTCCCTTTGCTTCTCCTTTCAAGATGTAAACTTGATTTGAGTGACCTAGAGAGAGGGGTGGTTTACTTCATACTTTTTCCCTTCATAAACCCACTAAGTATTGGGACGTCTCCCTTGGAGTAGAGTCATATTCCTCCTAAATAGAAAGAGGTACCATGTTGAGGTGACAGTGACAGTATTACCTCTATTTTACACCAATCTCGACCTACTTGACTTTAGGCTTTGGGAAATTACAGATTGTGCGATAACATTTTTTGCGCCATTGTCAAGGAACATCGAGTCAATTTTCCTCGTACAACACTTTTTCGGTAAGCCTTTTTCCCAAATCCTTTACTTCACGAAGCTTACCTGGCAACTCCATTGAGGGTGATTCCATCTTTTCCCTTTGATGATCCCTAGAAGTATTATCTGGTGACTCCACTAATAAAAAATCCAATCATGGCTTGTTAATGGGACATGGGTAATTTTAAATCCTTGGATATAAGTGAAATTCTCAGTTACCCTCAAGAAATTCCTCCAAGGTATGAAAATTGGATCCCTAGATTCACTGGTAATGATGGGGTTAGGGATGAAGATCATATGGATAATTTTTTGGTTTTCTTTCAACTCCACCCTATTAGTGATGATGCTGAAAATTTGGCAAATAAACTTTTCTCTGCCACTCTTCATGGCAATGCTAGGAAATGGTATGATGATCTCCTTGATGATCACATCTATGGACCATTTAGAAGAAGCCTTTCTCAAGAAACAAGTTATTAAATTATAAGACATCCACATGCTAATAAAAATACTCAAATACATGAAACAAAATAAGAACGAGACTGTCAAGGAATTCCATACCAGGTTTGAGAATTTGCTACAACAAATTCCTAGAATCCATCATCCTGAAGAAAAGTACCTCGTTTACCTCTATGCCAATGCACTCTTCATGCAATTAGGATTTATCCTCAGTGAAAAAGGGCCATGAACAATCCAAGAATATTATCACATAGCTATATAAATCGAGGAAAATATCTCCTTGTTTAAGGGAGAAAACCTCTTTACTCCATAAATAAAAGTTGATGACCCCAAAGATACCCCAGATACTCTTAGTCTAGAGGGATTAGCTTCCATTGGGATATTCGTTAATAAATTATACGAAATATTGGAACAATTCATCGAACAACAAGAGGTTTAGGAGAGGGATGCTATTGAAGGTTACCAATCGCATGAGGAAGAGAAAGAATTTACTCATGCTTCTACCGAGGATAATGAGGAATTGGTTGAAGAGAGAGAGACTGAACATACCAAACATGATGATGAAGTATTAATGTGTGATCCTCCCTCTGATGAATCTATCTGAAATTCTATTCCTCCTACAAAAAAAGAAGAGGATGAGGTTAGTCACTTTCCTTTTCATGTTTTTTATGATACCCCATTCTATGATTCAAAAGGTGAAGAAGAAAGG
>WSFP011504932.1:0-13542 GCA_009831015.1 Picea engelmannii | reverse complement strand
TCAGATTTCTGAAGATTCTAGAGATACTTTTGAGCCAAATTTTCTAAAGGATGAATTTAGGGAGGGAAATCCAACAACACTTGATTTGAGGGTTGGCCTTGAGAGGGAAAGGACAGAGGGTGGCCCAGGTTTTTAGCAGAGTGGGTATGTCAGTAGGGAGTTGGTCAGAAGAGATCCCTCTTAGCAGGGCATGCCGCCAGACTTCTTTTGCAAAGGGGCAATTGAGGAGAACATGGTCAGCAGATTCTTCATGGATTTGATAGAGAGGGCATCAGATTCTAGGTTTAGCGGCTCAGAGAAGTCCTAGCGCTTTGACTTCATTAATTGTCTGTTAAATTATTAGTAATGGAGCACATATCAATTAAAAATTTATTATGGTAATATTAATATTAATATCAAAATTGCAGCCTAAAATTATTTTTTATTTTTTTTTAAATAAATATTGGTCGTCGCAATTGCGACGCAAACCTTAATTGTTGCGATAGTTTTGTTGTATAAACAACGAAAAGATGTCATCACCTATGCGACGACAACTTCAATTGTTGTGATAGTTGTGCTATATAAAAACGAAAAGTTGTCGTCGCATGTGCGACGACAACTTCAATTGTTGCGACAGTTGTGCTATATAAAAACAAAAAGTTGTTGTCGCACGTGAGATGAAAACTTCAATTGTTGTGACAGTTTTGTTGTATAAAAACGAAAATTTCTTGTCGCACGTGCGACGACAATTTCAATTATTGCGACAATTTTTCTATATAAAAACGAAAAGTTATTGTCGCACGTGCGACGACAATTTCAATTATTGCGACAATTTTTCTATATAAAAATGAAAAGTTGTCGTCGCACGTGCGACGACAACTTCAATTGATGCAACGACTTTGTTATATAAACAAAGAAAAGTTTTTGTCGCACACGCAACGACAGCTTCAATTGATGTGACGGTTTTGCTATGTAAACAATGAAAAGTTGTCGAAACGTTGTCGTCATCGGTGCGACGACCGATTAAATCATTGCGACAGTTTTTCTATATAAACCATGAAAGTTGTTGTCGCAATGGGCATCACAATTGAGATGAAATGTTGGTTTCACATAGTTTTCCTATATTGTCGTATTGGCCACGATATTTCTTTTTTTGTCGCAATTGCCTATGTTATTGCTCTTGCGACGTTTGTTCAAGTTCGTCACAATTTCCACGTGACATAAAACGAAATTTCAAAGACTCCTGATTCGTCGCAATGTCAACGACATAACGTCGCAAGAGCATCGAAACAACCGTCACAAAATGACCCAAATATGCTAGTGCTTGGACTAGAATTGTGTGGATGTTTGAGGTTTGCAATGGTTGTCATGCTTATTGTGTGTTATCCATCTTTACCTTATCATCATAACAAAATTAGTGTGCTATTACACTTTTTCATGTTGGATTGTGTTGATTTAGATACTCATTAGAACCAATGCACCAATGATTTTTCATTTGTCTATGTTGAGCTAATAAAAAACAATTATAAAATAATTAACATTAGATGCAATTATCATTAAGCAAATATTTTGTGTTTACGTGTGGGGATAACTTCTCAAACAAGTCCAATATTTAACATGGATAAAACCAAACATGATACTATATGATGATACTAAATATGGTTCAACATTAACTTTAACAAAATATTAACATATTCAAGATGCAATAGATTTTAACATTTTTATAGCCCAAACAACATAACCATCACATATCTCATCATAAACAATAAATAATTCATTAACTGATACACATTAATAACATGGGAAGCAGCATTAATAACATGGGAAACAACCTAAATATTAAAGGAAAACCCATGATAAAAAGGTAAAACACTTCTCTTATTACAAAAAATACAAATACATCCACAATTCTCCTTACTTGAGCCTAGTACACCCTTTATACATATCATACCAATGACAGAGATAGCTCCCACAGAAAATCAAAGGAAATAAAACGAAATGAAAGGTATCCCTACCATAATGCATTCTCCCTATTTATGCATGGAGGAACAATTGATAAATTCAACCTTGATCAAAGGTTAAGGGATTAATTGGCATGTCAACCTTGATCCCTACTTTCATGTTTAATTTACTATTATTTTTTATTATAAAAGGGTTTCTATAACCAATACTTACCGAGCCTTGAACATTTTCAACCTTGATCCCTCTTTTCATTTTATTTCAGTATTATTTTTTACAATAAAGGGGTTTCTATAATCAACACTTATTCAACAATGAATGTTTGGTAACCTCCCAGATACAATCATACATTTAATTTAATCAAATGTTGGAAAATAATTCTTTGTGGTTTTCAATTCACCTAGTTTGCATCCTCCATCTCAGGTTCTGTTAGAACTACTTAACTTGGAACCTCTTCTTCAAGAACCTGTTTCAGTTGGATCTTCCTTTTCAGGAACTAGTTCAATTGAATCTTCATTTTTGGGAATTAGTTTTGTTGGCCGCCTCTTCTTCATTTTTGGGAATTAGTTTTGTTGGCCGCCTCTTCTTCATTTTAATGTCATTGTTAGGAACACTTCTATCTTACTATATCAGTCATATCAATACGTTTTTTATTACTTAAAAGTAATTTTAGGTCTCCTAGCTTCATCTAATGATAACCCTATATAGAAAAATCTTTGTCCTTATCCTTCAAAATCCATTTCATGGATCCCTTCCTATGCATATGTTGTTGCTTGTGGTGTTATTCCAGTAATATCTCTATATGGAAGATGCTTCATTGTTGTCCAACATACACCATATTTTGGGTCTTCCCACTAAGTTACTCTACTGACCTTTCTACTATGTTTTCATGTTGTATCACTTTTTTTCTGTTGATCCAAACTGCACTCAAATGTTCCAAACTTATTATTGTGATTGGAACATATATGTTGGACTCCTCTATATAACCCTTATGTTGGTGTATATGCACAAACATGAAATGTATGTTGGGACATTTGTACATTGTGTTTGTTGATTTCATATTTCATGGATTCCATAGCCTTTCATGGTGGTTTTTTTCTAAAAACATCAAGGTGAATACATCATAAAACACATGTTCTTGTACCCCCAAATTATTCATGTTTTACCATGCAATAACATCGTTGATCCTAAGTAATCTTTATCATATCCAACTCTTCCTTTGTTTGGGGTCCATCCGATCCTTATATTCTTATAAGACAAATTATTGTTAGATAAATATTGTTGCACTTTTGGGGGTGCCCTCCGACACTTAGCTTGTTGTGTCAGGATCTATAAGGAATGCCCCCTTGCAATATGAAAATCCTCTATCTTTTTCTCTATTGTGAGCTTCCTTTGGCCTTGCATCCTTACAAGATGCAATCTATTTCATTGCCCCCCAAGCCTTTTCTTAAAACATCCTTCGACAATTACCCTTCCTACACTTATACTTAATCTTCCATGTGGCCACTTTCACATGTGTTCTATGAAGGCTATTCTAGACTCAAGGTTTGGTGATGACCATATTGTGGCCAAATGTTTGTCCTTTATTTACTTTCCAATACAAACTAATCGTATGGCCTTGTGTCTCTGATGGATCTTCCAAGTTTTTATTATGGTTGGATCATCTAACAATAGGTTTCCTTCCATTGTGGAGTTTATCACAATTCCATTTGTCCATTTCGATGACTCTTCCAAGAATTTCCAATAGTCAATACCGGCAACGTCTAGGTTACTTCTACATTGGAGGGATTTCCCATCGGGTTGATGGATGTTTTCCTCAGCCACACTAAATATATACAAATTTTCTCCAATGACAATCTCTATTTATCTCACACATGACATACCCTTTCCCTTTGGTTACCTTCCATGTGGAGCTAATTATAGTTCCATGTGCCTTACGTCCAATGGTTCTTCCAGAGTTGTTTCTAGATCATGACATTGTACCAATGGACACTGAATCTATGAAATGTCCATATTATGCTCAAATATGCCCCATATTTCTATGTAAGTGTATGCTTCAATGCTCCAATGATTCCTCCTAATGACTAATATCACAATGATCCTCAATCCTTTAACTTAATTATATATTTCAAAGGTTGCAAGGGGCTCGTGTATGAATGAACAAACTTCTCGGTATAACATCTCATGATCCCTTAATGGGAGATGGTAGACGAGGTGGATTTTTCACAAGTTATGAGATAGCCCTATATCTTGTCACTTACATATCAGTGCAATAGTCAAAAATGTCTGAGCAACTGTCTTTTTACGTGAGTGCCTGCCATGTTGTCATATTGTACTAGGATGTTGTCAATCATAAAACTACTGGAAATTTTTACCTGACCATGGTCGTTAAAGTCAAGTTGACAACTTGCATGTCTTTCCTATCTCAAAGCCACAATCTTTTCGTAGATCTAGCATCCAACTTCATTATGATATGACTAATCCATTCAAATCCCTACACATCCTCTATGCACAAATATTGCACCAATAGTATCAGTCATATCATATCCATTCACATCCCTACACATCGAAATATTGCAAATGTTCTCCAATGATAATCTCTATTTATGTCACACATGACATACCCTTGCCCTTGGATTACCTTCCATGTGGAGCTAATTATAGGTCCATGTTCCTTACCTCCAATGGTTCTTCCAGAGTTGTTTCTAGATCGTGACATTATACCGATGGACAACTGAATCTACGAAGAGGCCATAATGTTCTCAAATATGCCCCATATTTCTATGGAAGTCTATGTTTCAATGCTCCAATGATTCCTCCTAATGACTAATATCACAATGATCCTTAGTACTTTAACTTAATTATATATTTTAAAGCTCGCAAGAGGCTCATGTATGAATGTACAAACTTCTCGGTATAACATCTCATGATCCACTAATGGAAAATGGTGGACAAGGTGGCTTTTTCACGAGTTATGGGATAGCCCTATCTCTTGTCACTTACATATTATTGCAATAGTCAAAAACGTCTGAGAATTTGTCTTTTTACACGGGTGTTTGCCATGATGTCATGTTGTACTAGGATTTTGTCAGTCATAAAACTACTGGAAAGTTTTACCTGACCATAGTTGTTAAAGTCAAGTCAACAAATTGCATGTCTTCCATATCTCAAAGCCACAACATTTTTGCAGACCTAATGTCCAACTTCATTATGATATGAGTAATCCATTCAGATCCCTACACATCCTCTATGCACAAATACTATACCATTAATTAGCATAGAATCATCTCAAAAATTTAAACATATCAATTATTTTCGAACTAATGGCTAGGAACGAGATGCTTCCTATATTTAATTAGTTTTGGTAACTTGGTTGGATACCACTATGACATATGCTCATTAGCCTTGCATTTAAATATGGCCAACTACACGTATGCATATATAGTTGCCTAATCACCTAAAACTTGTTATGAAAACAATATGCAACAAATTATACCATATAAAACATAAATCTCAAGGGTATTTGGATCTATCATTGTTGTTGTCAAGATTCGTGAGAATCCTTGTCCCACTAAGTTCGAGACTTATTTATACACATGAAATAACTTTTTGATCATTACATTAATAACACATGTTATAACTTATAAAGGTCGACATATATTTCACTAAGGCAACTAAACATGGGTCAAGCAAAAAGTCAACCAACCCTTTTTAGTATAGAATTCGATCACATCAACTTGGAAATATCATTGTGTTTCACCAAAGCGGGAAAAACATGGGGTTTACAAACAACCAAATGAATGACAAACGCTTACTAAAAAGGTTTATACTTATCAAAAAGTTGAATGTAAAGGCGTTGACTAGAAGTCTGGTTAGAAACGACCAATGGAGTTCCCTTCTAACTAAAGCTAACTCGGTAATATTAACATATTTGGGAATATAACGACTGGTGCAAGTTGTTCATAAATAAAAACCTTAAAGATTATCCGATCACTAAAGATCCTCGAAGTAGCATCCCTTGACTCTATCCTTAATTGAATACATGCATTGATGGCCACTCTACCATGCGACCGCATTGGTATAAAAGAAATAAATTGGAATATGGCATTTATAAAAACCAATTATTTAGTCATATTCTAAAATGAGAGCAATAGTAATGTTCATTCGTCTTTTCGAAGGGACAACCTCTAAATGAACAATGATCCAATACAATGATAATCCTTGAAAAAAACATTACCTAACTTTCTATTTCTATAAATAATCTCTAACTACCTAAACTCTAATCACTAGTGGTTTTAGTATTAATGAGTATAAACTATCTAGTGGACCTTATTCCATAAGGATGACCCTTTTACATTAACGACAACACGTCAACTATCTAATGGACCTTATTTCATAAGGATGACCCTTTTATATTAATGACAGCATCCCAACTACATAGTGGGCCTTATTCAAATAGGATGGTCTTGTAGATTAATTAATTGACTCTTAAATACCCCCAATGAGGGAGGTTAGGGTAGAGCCCTAACATGCCTTGCCCCTTTAAAATCAACATTATCCTTGAGGTTGGAGATATGGAAATTGTTGTAAAGTCATGATTGGTTCCTAGATGGCATCTTCACATGGTGCCTTCCATCATATCAATACTTCATGGATCATGTGTTGGTGTAGTCAACACTCTCTTTTTGTCCATCACTGCCTCTAAATGTACCCAAATGGAAACATCTTCATCAATTTCAAGGAGGACGATGTGAATCAACAATGTGTCCCTACCACTTTCTTCAAATAGGAAACATGCAACGTTGGGTGGATATTGGAGTGGGTCAAAAAATCCAATCTATAGAAAACTCGTCCAATGCACTAGAGGATATGATATGGCCCATAGAACTTTGGTGCTAGCTTTTGATGGCTTTTTCCCTTGAGAGATGTATTCTTATAGGGCTGGAGACAAAGAACATCTAATCCCCTTCTTCAATGTAGTGCTCTAAGTGATATTGATCTACTTGTTGCTTCATTCTATTTTGAGTCAAGACCAAATTGTCCTTAAGTGTACAAAGAATGGTAGCTCTTGCATTAATATTGTTATCCACTTCTTAAACCTTGGAGGTGCCTAGTAAGTACAAGACTATATATAGGGGGGTTTGTCCATAGATAGCCTCATATGGTGACATTTTGGTAGCACCATAATATGTGGTATTGTACAACCATTTTGCGAGGGGTACTCGCTGAACCCACTAGCCTATTTATCCAATGCAAAACATCTCAAATAAGTTCCTAACACTTATTGATCACCTCCACCTAGACATCTATTTGGGAGTGATAAGCTATGCTCATTTCAATTGGTGCCTTGTAGTTTCAACAACTCCCACCAAAATTGGTTGGTAAAGGTAGAATCGTGATCCATCAAAATTGAGTTAAGGATGCCATGTAGTTTAAAAATATGATACATGAAGACTTGGGCTGCTATGGTTGACATAAATGGGTGTTGTAAGGCACAAAAGTGGGCATACTTGGGAAGGTGGTTGAAAACCACCATGATGAAAAAAAAATTGTTTAATTTAGGAATTCCAACAATAAAATACATGGAGATGTCAATCTAGATTATTGCCAGGATCGGGAGAGGTTGCAATGACCCCGAGATATTCATTGTTTTACCCTTGTTCCTTTGACACATGTCACATTCAACTACAAGTATACATGTGTCCTTCTTCATGCCATCCCAAAAGATTGAATGCTTAACCCATTGTTGGAGAGGAACACAATTTTGCTAACACTTGTGATTTTAAAGCATAATTCTACACCAAAAATATATGCCCTTTATACCTTAAGGTGGTGTGCTCCCAAGAATAGCCTACAAGGGGGTGTGGAGCCTCCCATAGTGGTTGGAGTAGTTGAACAACCTTGGCATTACATATTCATTCTTGGCATACCTATGTAATCCAATCAAACACTAGTAAGGATAGGACAAATATGGACCCTTCCTCCTCATATTGCTAAAACAAGTCATCAAACACTACATTCTCCTAGAATTTCTTGTAGATGATCTCATAATCTAAACCTAACATCTTGGTGACCCACTCGTATTGCTCTGGCAAAGACAAACCTTATTCCAGAAATTACTTCAAGCTCTGAAGGTCTGCCTTGATATGAAAATGTCACCAATTCGGTAAGGACGCCATGTATCCACTACATGAGCGATGGCCGTCATTTATTTCTTGTATGTAGACTTGTCCAAGTTTCTATCACACAATTTTTTACTAGCTTTTCCAATGGGCACCCCGCTTGCATCAACATTATCCCGATAAATTTTCTTGAGGCATTGTATTCCAAGATGAAAGTCACGGTCAAGTCCAACATGGCTAAGACTAGAGTAGTACACATAGCTTCCTTTAAGGTTTGAAATGCTTGCTTAGCTGCAACATTCCATATGAAGGTATTATTTTTTAATAATGATGTTAATAGTGGTGTATTTCTACCATAGTTTTTCACAAATATCTTGTAGTAGTCCGTAAGGCTAAGGAACTCACATAAAATTTTGAGTGTCTTTCGGTGGAGCTAGTCTTTCATTGCCTCAATTTTCTTAGTGTCCACTCATACCCCTTCCCTACTAACTATTTGACCCAAATATTCCACTTTAGTAGCACCATAAGCATAAAGAACATTTGATGAAGAAGTGCTTATTCCAGAGTTATTGTATTGCTTGATCCACATGCATCATAAGTGTCTCCCAAATTGTTTTGTAGATCAAAATATCTTTAAATAAAATGAGAACAAAGTTGCATAGAAAGGGCCTAAAGAGTATGTCAAGGAGGCTCTGAAAAGTGGATAGAGCATTGTCAAGACAAAATGGCATCACCATAAACTCATAATGTCCTTTGTGGGTATAAAATGCAATCTTAGGAATATCTACTTCCTTCATATGAATACAGTGATAACCATAGCAAAGCTCAAGTTTAGTGAAGAAATGTGGATCATGAAGCTTATGCAAGAGGTCATCAATGACATGAATAGGAAATTTACCATTGATTGTTAGTTTATTAAGAGCGCAAAAGTTAGAACAGACGTGCCAGTCACCATATTTTTTCAAATCCATGATGATTGAGATAGGGTAGGGGATAATGTTGGGACGTATCACTCTTGCATCCAACAATACTTGCACTATCTTTTCAATTTTATTCTTTTTGTGCAAAGGGTGTCTATAACGACAAACATTGGGTGCTAACTTTGTAGAATGATTGGGATGCCATTATCATGTTTTCCACATGAGGAGTGCAGGTCATGGAGTGTTTCAAAGATGGTGACATTTGTCCAAAACCAACAACAAATGGGATAATTTGCTTATGGGGAGTTATCCATAACTTGGAAGACATCAAATTACACAATAATGTTTGAGTGGCCCTTCTTCAAAAAAAATGCATATGACAAGAGCTAATGATTTCTAGTGAACCTTATTGGATACCTTTGAGAGTGTATCAATGTCCTTGTTTATTGAAGCTCATGTATAAGTCCTTGAAATCCATGGTAACAAGCCCTAATTTTCACAGCCATTTTGCACCCAGAACTACATCACAAGCTCCCATTTCAATGACACACATGTTAGATTTTAAGAAATAGCCGCCCCATTTGGAGGTTTACATTCTCACAGTTACCAACATATTTCATTTATTACACCTCCTTTTTCTATCGTGATTTAAAAATTGTGCATCATGTGGACATAACAATTTGTTTCTTCCACTACTCTATGATGAATGAATTGTGGGTACGTTTGTTGTCAATTAGGACAATCACCTTCTTGTGCTTGATATATACTACCAACTTCAAGATTTGGGCAATTGTAATTCCAAACAAAGAATGAAGGGATATTTGGCCTCACAATGAGGCTCCCAAGTGTATACTTCTTCAAGAGTGGGTATAATCTCTACCAAATCCATCTTAATCGTGTCTTCTTATGACAAATAATTTTTTTTCCTTGCAGATATTCTCAGATGTTGACATTCTACCACTTTTATGAAGTCAACTTGTGAACCCTAAGGGGATAAGAAGGATGTGGAGGATTCAAAAAGAGAGGATGTGGTCATGAAAAAAATTGGGTCTTTTGGTATTGGAAATAACCACCATTAATGCATTTCTTGCTAGTTGAGAGTCTTGCAACCAAGTAGTTGGGTGAGACATCTCAACTTGTGATTTGATCTTATGCTTGAGACCACTTATAAAACAATACTAGAAGAACCCACCAATCACACCTTCTATTCTTATTGCAGTCTATCCAATTAAGGAATAAAATCTTTGATTGTGCTAGTTTGGCGCAACTTGGTCAACATCCCCAAAAAAATAGCATTAGTTTCAAATCAAGCATAGATTGCCTTCATAAATTGGTTCTAGGAAATTATCCCTTTATAAACCTTCTTATTCCATTTCCACCACTACCAGCACAACCTATCCATATATTACACACCCACTAGGAGTTTCAATTGTTCATCATCAATACCATGTAGGGAAAATGAATGTTCCATATAACCCACCCGTCTTGTTGGATTGAAACCATCGAACTCGTTCAAATATACATTAACAAATATATATGTCATATGGGGTTGAATGTCATGAAAGGATGGTCTGACATAATGGTCATTGCTCACGGAATATTCCATGCTATCAATTGGTCCTAACCTATTATTCCAAATTTCTAATTGATTATTGATGGTGGTTCAAAAGGAGGACATTTGATTGTTAAGGTTGGCTTGGAATGTGGATATGTTGTTCTGACTCAATTCAAATGAGTATGTAACATCCTCAGTTTTAATCCCCACAAATTTCAATGTAATTGTATAAATGTGAATCAGGTTGGTGAGTCGATATGATTGGGGCAAAGAGCCCATGTTGATTAATATGACCAAGGGCCAAATTGTGTGTTATGAACATTGAAATGATTAATAAAAGTAGTGATCGTCGGTTCAGATACGAGATGGATGAAAACGATGGGGGGATATGACTCCACAAGAAAAAGGGGTCCAAGGGGAAAATATTCATGGGTATTAAACCAACCTAGATTCCTGAATTATTATCTTTGTGTAAACCTTTTATTTGTTGTTAAGTGTTCCCAAAGACAATCATTTATTTCATGTAAGAGGGTGGGTGTGTGGAGTCACATCCAATAGTTATTTGGGACCATGGGGTTGAAGTACAATCAACATTGAGAAAAGTGAGCAATCAACTCACTTGGGGAAAAGGAAATTCGTATGGCCAAAGAAGATAGTTTTTGCATGCAAATTTTGGGTAGCAAGAGGTGAGTTGAGTACTAGGAAGAGCACCAACCATGATATGCTTGAAGGAAACCATTGTATGGTTGTGTATTATGTTGGAAATGAGGCCTATGCACCTATAAAACAGGTTGTAAGACTATAGTGTGTTTTCTTGTGGAGGAAATGGCTCAAGAGCCTTGTGAAGGTTGTTGTGAGCACTCATGAAGCAGCTGAGAGTTCCTAAAGTCCCCAACTAATAGATTCCTAGCCAACTGATTGCACTTGAAGCCCTAATAAATGAATGGCACAGCCCGAGAGACTATGAACAATGAAGGGGGTACATTGTTTGGGTTGTGTAGGTTGTGAGGAAAAGAGAGTCGATAGATTGGAACTATCGTGGGAGTAGAACATGGGTTTTGGGGGTTGCTGAGTGTGGAAAGTGGACAGCCAGATGGTCAGATCTCCTTGTGGACTCATATCCTCAGCTCAGGGGTGGCCTATTTTTGAGAGAATATGAACAGTAATTCCTATGGCTAGGAGGTTCATCCTTCGTATGCAGCCAGTTGAATTACATTTATAAACAGATAAGTATTTATGTTGTGTTATTTATGATTATTTCGTCATGTAAATGATATTTGAATGTTGTGTTATGTTTTTCTAGGTTTTCATGCAATCATAAATTTATAAATTTTGTATATGCATGGATAAATCAACATGTTGTTTGTTGTAGATTTTATGGGCCTACCGCCCCTTGGTTTTATGTTATATGTATGGAGCATTTTTAAATTCATTTTTAGTAGGCTAAGTCATTTTCCATAATGACAGGACTTATATTGGAGGTTAGGTACATTACGGATTGGTATTATAGCTACAGGTTCAAACATTGAGCCTGTATGGGCTAGACTCTGCACACAAAAGTTAAAAATTGAAGAGTTAAACCTCAGAGAATGTTTGCAACGTGGTTGTCAGATTTTTCCAAGCGAAAGTGTGAGGAGATTTCCTATAATTTCAGTGAATTCAAGTTCATGGGTTAAAATCCCCAATTTAACCTCTAAATATGCATGTGATGGGCTTGTAATTGGTTGAATTGTGGAAATTACAGTGTAGCCATGAAGAGTTTGGCGAAATTGGGGAAAGGCCCCAATTTCTGCAGTGAAATTGATTGAAAAATTGACATGGGAGTGTTGAAGCTTGGGTGTAGAGGTCGAGTCAATACACTACGCTTAAATTGGTCATCATCAAGCTTAATTTTGAGATTCCATGGCAGCCCTGGTAGAAATTTCAACCAGGGCCGCCATGGAATCTCGAAATTATGGTATTTTGGAAAAAAAATTGAAATTTGGGAAAATTTGAGTATTTTTCCACACATGATGTCAGCATGATGTGGAGGCCACGTGGTAGTGATGTGGCATAGGTGGAGCGGACTACCATGATGGTGTTAGGACCACATATTGTACCCTTTTTGCCCATACTTTTTGCCATTATTATACCCTTCATCACCTGTATTTTGACTTATACTATCATTTCATCTGATCACTCCAAGGTATACAACGTCCTTTCTCATCACTATATGTTTAATTTGTTTTGCATAATACTTTACAGTACTTTGTGACCTAACCATTGATTAGAAGCGCATAAGTGTCCATATTTGCAGAATAGTATTCGAGGCCGATGCTGAAACACGGAACTATCTAAAGTCGCTGCTGAAACACGGAAGCTGCTACACAGTCCGAAGATGCAGATGCTGGAACACGGAGCTGCTACACAATCTGAGGACGCATAAGCTGAAACACGGAGCAATTACATAGTTCGGGGATGCAGATGCTGAACACGGAACTGTCACTCAGTTCAGAAGTGCAGATGCTGAGACACAGAGGAGGCAGCCACGATGCTGAAACACGAGTCCTGACAGCTAGCAGTCAAACCGACACAGTCAAGAGCGCAATTCACGTGGCTGAACAGGACATGAATTGCGATACTGAAACAACATTAGCAGCTATGTGAAGAAGCCGTTACACCAGCCGTAACAGCAATGCTTCGTCCAGCCCCTGCATTAGCAGTCAGTTGCGTGAAGATATGACACCCTATGCTAATTTAGAAAGAAAAACCGATTTAGTATGGGATTCAGATCTGACTTGCAATGATTGTATCGATGGGATTTCCCTTTAAATTCAAGGGAAATCACCATTCGAGGATCCAACTTTTTATGTACTAAGAACTTAAGAGAAGCGGGACATGTTCGATCTTTCCAATTTGTAATGTAATATTTCAACAGATGAATAGAAGACTGCTTTGATAATTCGTCTCTAAGTTTTCCCGTTTCAGGGGAATCTTGTGAGAAGGGAGGGCCCACCTTCTTCACAAG